>BPLR01018808.1:0-258587 GCA_021605095.1 Caerostris extrusa
ATTTAATTCCCCAATTAAAAAAAGAACTTCATACTATTCACTGAATACTTTTAATCGTATAATAATCTTTATTTTCTCATTATTTGGAGATTTTAATTAACAATAAATCTTTTGTTTAGAAACCTTATTTGAGTTTTGGGGAGAATAAATTTGATTCAAATTATTTTAAACATATGATACATAACAAACCATTATTTTTTTAGTCTTTAATTTGTTTAGTCTTAAAGAGACATTTAAATTTTTTGTGTTAATTAATCTATTGAGCTATTTAAGAAAAAATTCTCCTTTTTTTATAATTTAATTTTTTTTTTTTTTTATTAAAAATAGTTTTTAAAATGAAGTATATATGTGCAGAATTAGATATTTTTATACAAAAAATTTTCAAGTTTCTTAAAATGTTTGAAAACTCCTTAAATGAATAATATATGAACGGAATGTTAAATACTGAAATAATAAAAGGTATTACCACAGGTTTCGGGTTCCAGTTCCTGTGGTGCCATGGATGTCTGTATTGATTCGGAATCCACTTTAAATCATTTGCCCTGGTCTAACACGATCGTAGAGCGTTGCGGGAGTAGTGTTGCACTCCCGCATCCGTAACCCATCTTCAAGCTACACGTATCTCCTGGGTAGTGCTAAGTGAGGAGACGTCCGGTGCAGCACTTGCCTTAAGGCATCGAAAATTGTCTAAGTATTTGCCAGCTGCATTAGAGAAAAAAAAAATGTAACAGTAAATGAAACAGTTTCATAATTGAGATTTTATGCTTGTCCTATAAGCGCATCTAAGTTCAAGAGAATGTATATAAACGTATATTTGATTTTTATAAAACGTATTTTCGTACACGTATTTGGATTTCATAATATCAAAAAATATTGTGCAATCAAATTTTTAAAAAACACAATTATTTTTACGATCTCTCCGAAATTACCTCTCTCCCTTATTACACCGTCGTGTTTGAATGCGTCGTTTGGACCGATAATACCTGTTCGAACAAGATAACTTATAATTTGTGCAATAACCACGTTTTCGTTTAATTAATACCTGAGCACTTTTCGTATTCTTAAGCTATTAAACTCTCTTCCCTATTCCACAAAAAATGCCACAATGCAAGAGATAAGAGAACTACACTCTCTCTCTCTCTCCACCCACACCAAATGATATCTTTCCAATGCAGCAATCGCTATCCCCTCGACACCATGGCTATCAGGGCACCAAATCTTGCATATAAGTCCTTCCATCTTCTTCATTACCCTCTGGCTTCCCCCCTTTCCCCCTCCCTCAAGGCCTTATCAGACGATCCTTTTCTGCCGGATAATAGAAGTGCGGGGGAGGATGAGCCGATCAGGGGGTTCAAGGGGGATTACCGGGGACTATCCTGTCCGGGAGAGATGGGATTTCGCTTCTCCGGGTCAAACGTCTATTGTCCGGCATTCATGGCTCGTGAAGAGGAAAAGTTCCGGAAAATTTCAAAGCCCATCCGGTTCCTTTGTTGGTGTTGCGGATTCCTTGAACGGATAGGGGCCTTAAATGTTAATAAGATATCAGGCTGAAGGGTGGTAATATTTGCCTGGGGATTAATTTAAGTGAAAGTGCACGGATAGGCAGTCCTGTTTTATTGACTGTGTTATCCGGTTTATATTCATATCACATTTTAAGAAAACTTAAAAATCGAATCGTTATATTAAAGTAAAATTGAATGAAACAAAACTCATAGATTGAATTTTTGCTAAATTAATTGGAATACTTCATTCTGCATTTATAAATAGAATTTTCAAGCTTTTGATATATTCTTTTGGCTATTTTATGTGATAACGTTTCTTGTAGAATTTGGAATACTTCATTTTTCATTTAGGACGACGACATTTATCTTACTTTTTGTATATTTTTTTAGAGATTCTTGAACAATTCATTCTTTCTGAAGTTCTTGATCTATTCAACGTTACTATATTCATGTGGCTATGGGTTTTGGCCATTTGTAGTATTCCAACCAATTGTTTCATATATATCGTGCATTATTAAACATTGGCATATTCCTGAGTTTACTCATCCGTTCTCGAATGTACACACAGGATAAGAAACACACTGCGTTAAAAAAGTAAGACCAATTATTATTTTTTCAAAAACTCTTAATTTATTCTTCGAATTTATTTCATCGCCTTCAAATTATCCCCACCTTACGCAATGCACTTATGCCAACTTCTTTTCAATCTTCAATGCATGCTAAAAAAATCATCGGCAGGGAGGGCCTTCAAAGCGCGTTGAATCTCTTCAATCGACTCAAAACGGTGCCCCCGAATTGCACTTTTGAGTTTAGGTAATAGGCAGAGATCGCACGGTGTGAATACGGGGTTGTGGAATGATATGGGTTTCATTTTGGCGAAAAAAAGTCTCAAAGAATCAATGCATTGTGAGAGCTGGCAGTATGATCAGGCTGAAGGGATTTAATATTTGCCTGAGGATTAATTTAAGTGAAAGTGCACGGTTGGATTTTATTGACTGTGTTAGCCAATTTATGTTTATGATATTACATTTTATGAAAACTTAAAATCGAATCATTTTATTAAAGTAAAATGAAATGAAAAAAAAAAAACTCATAGATTCAAATTTTACTAAAGTTTGTACAATTAGAAAAAATCTCCAGGTATTAGTAAAAAATACAGTATTTCAGGCAGTTCACTTTGTTTAATGCATTAAAGTCCTTTTAATAGATTTTGTAAAGATATATTACGTATGAAGTTTCAGTTGTTTTGTTACTTTGGTTATCGCATTACAAAAATTAAAAGACGCATTATTGATTGAATCAATTAGTTAAAAATATCCATTTAGGCTTGATAATGAATACATTTTAATGGTTTATTTATTTCTTAAAAATATTGTACTCATTTTAAAAACACATAATTTTAAGCAATGCATTTATGTCAATTTTTTATTTTTTATTTTTAGTATTAATTACTCTTTTCATTATTAGAAAAAGTGTAATAATGCAAAATATTTGCAATCGGTTAAATGGAATCAAGTTAAGATAAATTTGTAAAACTTCAAATTTTAATGCAATAGCTCATTTGGCATGGAATCGGTAGAAATAATATTAAATAATAACTATTTTTGATCATAAGATATAAGGTTAGGTTACGAATTTATTTTTCTATTTGAAGAAACTATTTAGGAACTGTTTTTGAAACTATTAGAAATTGTAAACTGGAATTTTCGCATAAATTATAATTAGGTAGCTGGCATTTTAAAAGTATAAATAAGATAAACTTCTCTGAATAAAAAAAAAAATACAATTTCTTTTTAATTAAAGAGTTTTGTAAAACGTTTTAAAAAATGTTAAACAGTAATACAAACAACATTCTTCTTCAGTTTATTTTAAAGCAAATTTCATGGTATTATATGAGGTTGAAAAAAGTACTTTTGCTTTATTTTTTTGAAGGTTCAAATATTATTTTAATAATATTTTTCACATTTAAGATATAGCTATAATCTGACAAAAATGACAGAGTTATCGTGTCTTTTATGTAAATATTTGAGTTAGAATGCTGTCATAAAATGTTTCCTTCTTTGTGGTAGACGTAGACATTGTTAAGGATCTAGCAACCTAACTAGTTTATGGCATAACAATGGACATTAGTTGTGACCCTTCCATCATGCTACCCCTCTAA
The DNA here is from genome assembly GCA_021605095.1 of Caerostris extrusa. Lineage (NCBI taxonomy): Eukaryota > Metazoa > Arthropoda > Arachnida > Araneae > Araneidae > Caerostris > Caerostris extrusa. The sequence continues at coordinate 3,664 of BPLR01018808.1, forward strand.
CGACTTTTATTTCCACATAAATAGGTACAAAATATCTCTTGAAAGCTATCCTTTCTCGCCTTCAAAATGCCCCATAACGATCTTAAGCCCAGTAAATCGCGCCTAGTGTCATTTTTCTGCGATACTAATGAAATGTAACGTGTATTGAGGCTTATCTCCCATAACAAATTCAATACAGTGACTCAATGTATATATATATATATACTGCTGTGTCCAAAAAGTAAGACCCATTTTTCTATTTAATATTCCAGGGGCTTATGGAATTTCAGTTTGTTTCTTTTTAGCTTGCTGGCACTGACCTTCACATCTGTGTGAAATCTCACGACAAATTATTCATTTGTGCTTGAGTGACGCTTGGCTTTGTGAGACGCTGGAGGTGATTCGACGATGTTTGAAATGTCTGAATTCATTGAGCAAAAATGAAACCGATATCATTCCACAACTACCGTATTCACACAGTGCGACTTCTGGCTATTCCCTAAACATTATTCTGAGTCGATTGAAGAGGTTCAACGTGAATCGGCGCTTCGAAGGCCCTCCCCTGCCAACGACTTTTTTAGCATGCATTGAGAGGATTGAAGAATAGTTGGCACAAGTGCATTGTGTCCGGAGGGGATTAAATATAATTTGGAAGAATAAATTGGAAGAATAATAGTTTTGAAGAATAATATTGGAAATAAATAGTTTTTGAAAAAAAAAAGTTGGTCTTACTTTTGGGGCACAGTAGTAAGTCGGTCAATGTATAGGACTAGAAAAAAAATATAACAACGGCAAAAAAAAGAAGAAGATCCTTAAGATAATGAAATGGGGTGAAAAAGTTCAGCACATTAAAAGTAACACGTAAAAAAGTAGACACATTAGTAACTTTTAACACATTAAAAGTAAAAGTAGTAAGTTTTCACACATTAAAAGTAACACTTTCTAAGGAGGATTAGTGTTTCATTTTATCCTACAATGAAATATATTAGATCATTGTGCCACTCAATAACTTTTTTTATTTTATCGAAAACCCTCCTTCTATGTCACATGGCATTTCCAACACTCTGTGAGTCCTAATCCTATTCCACAACACACGCCACAAACATTAATCCCTCTCCGTGAAAGACAAGAAATGCTGAATCAGTCAGGGGGGGGGGGCAGCAGGTGAGTCATGTGAGTCCATCCACCATAATCTGACAGGAACAAAAACAATGGAGAGATGGCCACACCTGGCCTTTCCCGGATTGACACCCCGTGGGATAAGGACAAGACGTCCCAGCAAAGGACGGATGACAGCAAAGGACGGATGTCGGCACGAGATCTGTAGAGACTTTGTCGCCGGCCACCCGGGGTGACAAAGCCCCTTCGTAAACAAGGAAACCCACACCGAACTCAACATCCCAATCCTTGGGGTTTTCCCCACCATCTTCACTTTTTATTGTGTTTCTTGGTTTTTATCTTGAGAATCTTGCTTTTAGTGAGGAAAGAAAAACACATAATAGTTATATATAAGCAATGTGGAACTATATGTTTTAGTTTTAATAGAATTAAAGTTTGTTTTTAATTTTATTAGAATGAAAGGTTGTGTTGTTTTTACTAAAACAAATGGATATGATATAGTTTTAATAGAACAAAAAGATGAAAGTTTTATTAAAACAAAAGGTTATGTTATAGTATTACTATTATGATAAAGTTTTACTAAAACTAAAAGAAAAGAATTAGAAAAGACGAAAGATTTACTAAAACAAAAAGATATACTAAAAGTTATATTGAAAACAGAAGGCAGTGTTGAAGTTTTACTAGAACAAAAGGCTGTTTGGTTCAGTTTGGTTTGTCGCTCTACGGTCATCTTGTGCCCACTTTAGGCTAAACAGAGCAGGAGCTTATTTTTGGTTAATAATAACTAATTAAGAAACTGTTTTTCAAATATCATCCATATATTATCTGCAAAATGCAGCTGTTCTATTGATTTATTAAAAGAAAATTCTCCCGATTACAATCCAAAAAAAAAAAAAAAAAAAAAAAAAAAGAAAGAAGAAAAAGATATATATAGAAACGAAATTAATTTCAAAACATTTGCATCGAAAGATAATAATTAAAATATACGTGCAATTTTTGCGATGTGAGTTATTAAATTTTTATTTTAAGATTATCACCAACTTTCTTTCAGTCTAGTCACCCTTCGTTAGGTAATAGAAAATAAATGACAAAAAAATTTTCTTTACTCAATGTTCTAGGTGCCAACTCTGCGATCATTTTTTAATCCTTTGCCTCCTTTCGACAAACAACAGCCAGACAATAGATTAATAGACGCCAACCAGACATGTGCCTAATTGTCCCTTGTTAGCTGCGAGGGGGGGAAGTTTCTCCAAACACTTTACAGCCCGGCCTACTTAAGGTTCTAACAATAACCGCGGGCGCACGTGGTGTAGAAAAGAAATGAAGAGGTAGCAGAAAGAGGGGGGGGTCGTTTTGTTCCAGAAAGTGTCGGTGTTCTGCCAAGTGCCGTTCATCACGACAGAGAGACATTCGTGAAGTCTCAATCGCCTTACAGACAGAACAATGTAATCCAAGGCGGCAGCTGCAGCCCCTAGTACGCAGAGAAAAACGCCAAAAGTTTAAAAAAGAAAGAAAAATGTAAATGCGAGATAATTTGTTTCAACAAGTTTGAGAGAAACTAAAGAAACTTTGAAAACATGTCGCAACCTGAAAGGATGCGCAACAACAACAAGATAGAAAATGTCTTGGATGTGCCAGAAGTTCATTATTATTTATTTATTTTCAATTTCTGCTATTAGTTCACATTCCATATACACTGAAGTGACAAAAGTCATGGGATAGCAATATGCAAATTTTCAGATGACAGTAGCATCGCGTAGAACAGGTATAAATGCGCAGTGCTTTCGCAGAGCTTTCATTTCTGTTCAAGTTATTCATGTGAAGAGGTTTTGACGTGATGATGACCGCATGACGGGAATTAACAGACATTGAACGCGGAATGTTAGTTAGAGCTAGACGCATGGGTCATGCCATTTCGGAAATCGTTAGGGAATTCAACATTCCCAGATCCACTGTGTCAAGAGTGTGCCGAGAGTATGACATTTCAGGCATAACATCCCACCATGGACAGCGCAGTGGTCGAACGCCTGCACTTAACGACCGAGACCGGCGACGTCTGCAAAGAGTCGTAGATTCTAACAGACAAAGCAACACTGCGTCAAATAACCGCAGAAATCAATGTGGGACGTACAAGGGACTTGTCTGTTAGAACTGTGCGGAGAAATTTGGCTTTCTTGGGCTATTTCAGCAGAAGACCGACTCGAGGGCCTTTACTGACAGAACGACATCGCTTGCAGCGACTCTCGTGGGCGCGTGAGCATATCGGTTGGTCCTAGATGAATGGAAAACCGTGGCCTGGTCCGATGAGTCACGATTTCAGTTGGTAAGAGCTGATGGTAGGGTTCGAGTGGGGCGCAGACCCCACGAAGCCATGGACCCAAACTGTCAGCAAGGCACTGTTCTAGCTGGTGGTGGCTCCGTAATGGTGTGGGCTGTCTCTTTTCATGGCATGGACTTGGTCTGGTGCGACTGGACCGAACATTGACTGGAAATGCTTATGTTCAGCTACTTGGAGATCACTTGCAGCCATTCATGGACTTCATGTACCCAAACAACGATGGGATTTTTATGGATGACAATGCGCCATGTCACCGGGCCACAACTGTTCGCGATTGGTTTGAAGAACATTACCCATTCTGGACAATTCCAATGAATGATCTGGCCACCTAGATCGCCCGACATGAATCCATCGAGCATTTATGGGACATCATCGAGAGGTCTGTTCGTGCCCAAAATCGTGCACCATCAACGCTTTCACAATTATGGACGTCTATCGAGACAGCATGGCTCAATATTCCTGAAGAAGACTTCCAACGACTTGTTGAGTCCATGCCACGTCGAGTTGCTGCACTTCGCCGGGCGAAAGGAGGGCCGACACGATATTAAGAGGTATCCCATGACTTTTGTCCCTTCAGTGTATATATATCTTGTTCACATTTTCAATCGTTCATAAAATACTTTTCATTCATCCACTCAAGTTCAAAAAAAATTTTTTTAACTTGTAGCGGATGACACTGGATGTTAATATAGATTTAAGATATTAATTCAGTAATTAAATTTAATTAATTTGCCACTTAATAGTCTGATTTTTGTCATATGTATATATATATATATATTTATATTAATTGTAATTATTTAATGAAAAGTAACTAAAATAAAAAAAAAAAATTTTGTTGACCAAAGTAGGAATTGACTTAAAAATTTTTTTATATATTATTTGTAGTTTAAAAAGAGAGCAAAACAAAAAAGATAATATTTTTTTTTTCATTTTAAACTAAAAATAAATAGTAATAATGAATTTAAAACAAAAAGATAATAAAGGGGACCTGGTGCCTAGTGCTCTGGCATTCGGTACCACAGGTATCGGGCTCAAATCCCAGTGGTGACATAGATGTTTTATAGTGGTTCGAATCCACTTTAAACTGTAGGTCCCGGTTAAACATGACTGTAGAGCGTTGGGCGTAGAGCTGACACTCTACTCCGTAAAAAGAAGGCATGTCATGTTTGGAAATCTGCCAGTAGGCAGATGGCCTTTGGCCCACCATGAGGCTGTTACGCCAATCACGATGATATATTATGTGCAAATGCGACTGTTCTATTTATGTATTTAAAATAAAATATTCCAATTATAATCCAAAAAAAAAAAAAGTAATAAATAGAAACGAAATTAATTTCAAAACATTGCATGGACAGATAATTAAAATATATATGTAATCTTTCCGATGTGAGTTATGAAATTTTATTTAAAGATTATCACAAACTTCATTCCACTCAGTCATCCTTCTTTAGGTGATTGAAAATAAAGGACAAAAAAAAATTCTCTTTACTCAATGTTCTAGGTGCCAATTCTGCGATCATTTTTTATCCGTTACTTCTGCATTAGAGAGTTGGGGTGTGGGGGAAGTGGGTGTTCGACAAACAACAGCCAGACGATAATTAGTGGACGCCAACCAAACAGGTGCCTAATTGTCCCTTGTTAGCTGCGGGGGGGAAATCTCTCACGTTTCTACGAACACTTTACAGCCCGGCCTACTTAAGGATCTAACAATAACCGCGGGCACACGTGGCGGGAAGAGAAGCGAAGAGGTAAGCAGAAAGGGGGGGGGAGGTCGTTTTGTGCTAGAAGTTCTCGGTGTTCTGCCAAGTGCCGTTCATCACGACTGAGAGACATGACATGAGAGAGACTGAGAGACTGACTGACATTCATGAAGTCTCAATTGCACATGGGACAGTTAAGAGAACAATGTAATAAAAGGCAGCTGCAGCCCCCATGCACATAGAAAAACCGCCAAAAAATTAAAAAAGAAAAAAAACATGAGGTGTGGAAACTGTTATAAATGCGAGATAATTTGTTTCAACCAGTTTGAGAGAAACTTTGAAAACTATGACTCAAACTGAAAGGATTGTACAACAACGACAAGATAGAAAATGTCTTGAATATGCCGGAAGTTTATTGTTATAATTTATTTTTAGTTTAAGATCAGAGCAAAACAAAAGCATAATAAAATGCATGCAATATATAATAAAATTAATACACATGACAACGTAATTAATAATTAATAACGTAAATTAATTTAATTTTCGATGATATTATGCTTCAACATAGAGAACAAACACAAATTTCATACAAGAACTTTTTCAAGTAATTGATATACATAAATCTAATTCAAAATATTTTTGAAAAAAAAAAAAAAAAAAAACGGTATATTTAATTTTTCAATTTTGGCGCCTGATCGGCGAGTGGCTAGTGCTCTGGCACTCGGTACCGAAGGTATCAGGATCAAGTCCCAGCTATGACCGTGGATGTTTGTAGTGGTTCGGAATCCACTTTAAACTGCAGGTTCCAGTCTAACAGGATCGTAGAGCATTGCTGGAGCAGTGCTACTCCGCGTACGCAGCTTCTCTTCAAGCTACACATACCCCCGGGTAGTGCTAAGTGAGTAACGTCGGTGCAGTACTTGCCTTAAGGCATCAAAGACAACGTGCCGTGTGCATCTGATGAGAAACGAACGTTTGATCAATATATATATATTCTGGCGCTCTGTACCACAGGTTTCGGGTTAGGTTACGTTCTGAAATTAATTTCGTTTATTTATATATATATATATATATATAACAATTATTGGCGCAAATATATATATATATAAACGAAATTAATTTCAAAACATTGCATCGAAAGATAAATAATTAAAATAGACGTGTCATTTTTTTTCATTTCGAATTGCCTAATTTTATTTTTTAAGATTATCCAAAACTTATAACCCTTATTTTACTGTAGTCACTTTTCGTTAGATGATTGTAAATAAATGACAAAAAATCTTCTTTACTCAATGTTCTAAGTTCCAATTCTGCGATCATTGTTTTTACCCTTTACTTCTGCATCCGAGAGTTGGGGTGGGAGGGTGTCCGGCAAACAACAGCCAGACGATAAATTAGTGGATGCCACCAGACAGGTGCCTAATTGTCCCTTGTTAGCTGCGAGGGTTAAGTTTCTCACGTTTCTCGAACACTTTACAGCCCGGCCTACTTAAGGTTCTAACAATAACTGCGGGCGCACGTGGTGGGAAGAGAAGTGAAGAGGTAAGCAGAAAGGAGGGTGGGATTAGTCGTTTTTCTGGAAAGTGTCGGTGTTCTGCCAAGTGCCGTTCATCACGACAGAGAGACATTCGTGAAGTCTCAATCGCCTCACAGACAGAACAATGTAATCCAAGGCAGCTGCAGCCCTAGTAAACAGAAAAACCGTCCAAAAGTTTCAAAAAAGAAAAAAAAAATTATAGGTGGAGAAACTGTTGTAAACGCAAGATAATTTGTTTCAACAAGTTTGAGAGAAACTAAAGAAACTTTGAAAACTATGACGCAACCTGAAATGATGGAGACAGCAAGATAGAAAATGTCTTGAATATACCGGAAGTTCATTATTATTGTTTATTTTTAATTTAAAATGGGAGCTAAACAAAAAGATAGTAATTTTTCGTTTTTCATTTTAAACTAAAAAATTAATACTAATAATGGATTTTAAACGAAAAGATAATACAGCGCTCGAATCCCAGCTGAGCCATGGATGTTTGTAGTGGTTCGGAATCCACTTTAAAACGTAGGTCCCTGGACCTACTGTTCACAGTGGATTCCGAATCATATCAAACATCCATGGTACCGCCGGGTTCTAACTCGAAACCTGTGGTACCGAGCGCCAGAGAGCTAGCCACTCGACCATTCAGGCCCACAATTTATTATAAAACCTAATTTTATATTAATTTATTTAAAGTAAGGATTCCTAAACTAATATAAAAATTGATTGAATTTTAAAACTACTTTTCCAGCACTGTGGCATGGCCTTTGCTCAATACACTGCCTCACAACGAAATCCATTTTTTTATAGCTCACCATCCATTAAGGTGCCAGTGGCGAAGAAAAGTGAAAATAACACAGTGCCTCCTCCTGAAGTTTCCGGTTCTTTCTCTTGGCCTATCTCCGAAGAACAGGAGCCCGGAGAATGGCTATTAAAAATCACTCCCATCATAAATAAAATTTTCTGAAAAAAAAAAAACAAAAACTCTTTTGTCAGTGAGAAATAAGGGGCATCGAACGTTTTTATTTTGCAAAAACTCTTCTCTTAAATCAGTCTCTTTAAAAGCTGGCATACGCTGATCTTTTAAAACGGCTTTCAATGTTTCCGCTGGGTTCGAGCGCAATGCGATTTTCAGACGTTTTCTGTAGGGGTTGTTCTGCTTTTAGGGTTGAGTTAGGGCCCGTCAAACAGAGCCTCTGGTGGAAACAGATTTATAGACTACTGCTCTATGTTGAAAGAAACAAAAATTTTCCTTACTGTTTTCATAGTGGCATCGTAACTTTTTCGTCGTAGGCATATGATTTACGTATTTTTATTTCTAGTGTTACGGAAATGTTTTTGAAAATGATAACTAATTGCTTGCTTTCAATAGCCACATGAATATAGCAATGCTGAATAAATCAAGAACTTCATGGAGAAGGAATTTTTTAAGAATCTCTAAAAAAGATAAATATAGTCGTAAATGAAGTATTCATAATTCTACAAGAAACGTTATCACATACAATAGCCAAAGAATATATCAAAGTTTGAAAATTTTTGTCGTAAATGACGAATGAGGTATTTCCAGTTCTACTAGAATCACTATCACATTCAATAGCCAAAAGAATATACCAAAGTTTGAAAATATTAGTCGTAAATGAAGAATGAAGTATTCCCAGTTCTACAAGAAACGTTGTCACATTCAATAGCCAAAATAATATATAAAAGTCCGATTATTCTAGGCATAAATGAAGAATGAAGTATTCCAAATTCTACAAGAATCACTATCACATTCAATAGCCAAAGCAATAAATAAAAGTTTGAAAATTCTAGGCATAAATGAAGAATGACGTATTCCAAATACACTACGAAACTCTAACAGCTCAATAGGCATCGAAAAATGCTAAAAGTGGTAAATGTGAAACTCGTAGTCCCTTCAAAAGAAGGGACTACGAGTACTTATAGCCATTGCTGATACAAATGTTTAAAATCCCAAGCCAAAACATGAAAAGTGATACAAAACCATACTACAAAACATTTAAGGAAAAGCCAAATTCTCCAGAAAATTCCTGAAGATTAGCGTTATTCATGAGTCATTCCAAAAGTTAAGGGGCCCAAACTACTGTTTTCCGCCAAAATTTGCAATGGAGTTTTATTTGCTTGGTCCTCATTTTCGGATAACGTCACGGACCCCTAACCAGGACAACATCATGTTCTCACATGCTAATAAAAGAAAAAAACACTGGATTGTGCAAATTACTATAGAACAGGTTGACATAGTAGGCGAGTTTCTATTTTTGTGCGATGGGCTACAGATTTTTATACCCTGTTGTGTTAACAATTGATTTGTAAAATTGACATTTATTTTATTTGTGTTTGTCATCCAAGAGTTAAATAAATTATTTTTTGAAAGCAAATTACGTTTCCTTCTGCTTAAAAGTGCATCAGCAAAAATTAATATTATTCTAATTAACTTCCTTTTGTATTTACATGGGATGAAAATTCATTTTTAACTAAGCATAATACAAAAAAATACTTCGTTAACAGAAAATTGGAATTTTGAAAGAAGATTTTATTTTGGGACTTTCTGGCAAAAGGTATTTCAAAATAAACTTTAAATAATTTAATTTAAAAAGAATTCAATACGAAAATAGCGTAACGGATAGATTAAAATTAAAAACAATAAATGCAAGAATTAAAGAAAAGAATTTCGATTTCGAAATGAAGTTTAAACTTGAATGTCATCACATATTTATCAATACTAAAGTTATTTATCTATATTGTTTATTATACTATATTACTACTGTGCCCAAAACTACTATATTACTACTGTGCCATATTACTACTGTGAACATTTTTTTTTTTTTTTCAAAAACTCTTAATTTATTCATCCAAATTTATTTCATCGCTTTCAAAGTAATTCCGTCCGCAATGCACTTATGGCAACTTTTTTTCCCTATCCTCAATGCACGTTAAAAAGTCATCGGCAGGGCGCGCCGATTCACGTTGAATCTCTTCAATAGACTCAAAACGGTGTCCCTTTTTAATGGTCTTTTAAGTTCAGGGAATAGCCTGAAGTCGCACGGTGTGAATGCGGTGGTTGTGGAACGATAGGGGTTTCATTTTTAGCGAAAAATCGCGAAGAATCAATGCAGTGTGAGCTGGCGCATTCGGTATTTTCGGTACCCATCGAGATTGACGTGTTTGAGGCCCAAAATAGAATGGACCGATCCTTTTTACATAATCAGTATGGAAAGGTTTCTTTTTGACAATTCGTTGAAAATCGTATATGTATCTTAGTTACTCTTCATCGTTGATGATTCCGCTGATAAATAGAAATGTTTTTTTAATTACATATAAAAACATTTCTTCTTATCCTAGACTATTCTAAAAAATAATTTAATTTATTTTAATTAAGTTTATAGTGTTTAATTTCTGTTTACCCGCTTCCTAATATGCCTAATTCCACATCGTTTCATCAGTTTGTGGTCATGTTGGTTTTGCTTAAGTTATCATAAACGCTTTCAAATCGCATGCGCACTAGTGCAATATTATAAATATGCATGCGTAGTAATACAATGTTTCCTATGATCCTGCGCGGTAGGAAGAAAGAAATATCGAACGGTAAAAAAAACGTTATGCAAAAACTTTCTATTATCTCAATGAAACACACTATTCTATTCACATAAAACTAACCCTTAATGTTAATTTTAAAAATGGATAAATATTATCCGCTTTTATAAAACAACGTCCATAAAATGTTCGATTTCTTTTTTGACATTTCTGATCACATTATAAAATATAGAGTAAAATACTCAATTTTTCATGAAAAAAATACTCGGCGAAGAGCCAAATTAGAATATTCATTTATAAGATACAAAAGGAAAAGCCCATTACTTTCAAATTTCCTTTCTAATAACATCGTTTCGGAAAACTCCGTTCTAATACTAAATTGATAAAAATTAAAACCCCTGCAGAAAATGGGGAAGAGAAATAAAAAATAGCTTCCTATAATTACAGCAAACTTACGCTGGTGTCGAGGCTAAAAGACCACTACTCTAGACGCCAGACAATGAGATTTTGCCAAACGATGTTGTTAAATTAAAACCCGCGTTCGAAAAGTTAAAACAAAGAAGTGAAGTGAAAAAAAAAGAAAATGGCGGACATTTTCGAACGCGCAAACAACAGGGCTACCATTAAAAATTACGGAAGCAACAAAAAGGAAAAGAAAAAAGTATTTTTATAAAAGAAAAGAAAGAAAATGGGTCGTATTTCACTGAACATCTATGTGTGGAATGTTTATTATTATTGTTGCGAGTCTTAATGGTGTGAAATTATTAGAGTCGCAAAACTGATAATTTTGCGTCGGGTCATTTTTTTTCCTCGTTTTCAAGTGAAAATGTTTATTATTCTTGTGTTGTGTTTTGGCCATCTATTACATATCATTAAAATGGCTAACGGCTAAAAGAGGAGAAAAAAATATTTCGAAAGAAGGGGTTCATGAAAAACTGTTATTAAAGAGTGCGAAAATTTTCATTAGGTTCGGCTGTGTTGCGAGTGATTAATTTTTATCAGACGAGTCGTTACGAGGGTGGTTTGAAATTAGGAAGGAACATGTTTCTAACGCTCTCTGGCTGTAAAAACATGCAGAAGTTTTTTTTTTATTATCATTCATGATCTTTTCTTTTTTTTTCTGGTTTATTACTTACTCTTTTTTTTTTTTTCCTATCGTAACAGTTTATTGATGTTCGTAAGCTTAGAAATAATGTTTCTTTTAAGTTTTATGATTTAGTCAATTTTAGATGAATACACAGAATACCCTACTAATAGGCTAATAATAAAATGATATACTTTAATTTTAATATCAATTAAACTTTATTTTTGCTTTAATTTTTAACTTACCTTAGTATTAAATTATTTAAATCTAGCAATGAGCTGTAAATTAAAAAGGAAATGTATTATTACCGTTAAGGGACCTAATGGCCGAGTGCCTGGCACTCGGTACCTCCGGTTTCGTGTTCGAATCCCGACAGTGCCATTGATGTTTGTAGTGTTTCGGAATCCACTTCAAGCCATAGGTCTCAGTCACCTATGACCGTAGAGTGTCACAGAGCCCTGTCAGAATTCTTCTGACAAACATTATTCCCAAACTGTAAAAGGGGCAATTCAGCTCTAAGTCACAGTGATGTGATGTGATGTGGTGTAGTTGTGTGGTGTGTAGCAGTAGTAGTGGTAGTGCTAAGTGAGTGACGTCGGTGTAGCGCTTGTTTTAAGGTATAAAAACAACAGTCTAAGTGTTTGCCAGCTACATTAGAAAAAAAAATTTTAATAAATAACATTCAAAATAATGTCTTTCTTTAATATCTCAATGAAACACACGATTCTATCGACCCAAAACTAACCTTTAATATCCATTTTAATAAACGGATATACTATATAAATTGGTAGCTTACTTTATTGTTCAATTATTTAAACCTAGCAATGAGCTGTAAATTGGCGCCTGAATGGCCGAGTGGCTAACGCTCTGGCGCTAGGTATCCCAGATTTCGGGTGCAAGTCCCGGCGGTGGCATGGATGTTTATAGTGGTTCGAGTCCACTTTAAACCGTAGGTCCCGGTCTAATAGGATTGTAGAGCGTTGCTGAAGCACTGTAACTCCGCGTCAGAAGCATATCTTCATATCTTCAAGCTACACGCACCTCCTTGGTAGTGCTAAGTGAGTAACGTCGGTAAAGCTCTTGTTTTAAGGCATCCAATATAACTGTCTAAGTGTTTTCCAGCTGCATTAGAACAAAAAAAAAATTAGCTGTAAATTAAAAAAGCAAAATATATTCTCACCAAAACAGTTGAAAATCAAAATAACTTCACTTAAAAATATATAACGAATAAATAATTTCTATAAAACAATTTTTTTCTTAAATGAAGTTAATTTTAATTTTAACGAAACGTTTGTTAATTGTGCCAACTCCTTTTATTAATATAAAATTCATAATGAGAATTAAATAGAAAATTCGCTTTATAAAACAGTTGAAAATGATACTTTTGAAACAAAACAATAAAAAATTATAATTAATCAAGTTTCTATTCATCATCTGAGATTAATCCTGTATTTAAAAAAGACAAATATCTTTCAATTTTCTGTAATTACTCATTTAATTCATTTATATGCTTACAGAATGGGAATTGGAAATATTTATTATTGTTTTTTTACTTTGTTTTATATGTACTTAAAACGCAAATGGAAAACAGTTTTAAAATTGAATGCAAACTTTGTATAAATTAAACACACGTGTTATTTTTGGATTAAATATTTCGCTAAATTATTCATCTTCATTCCATTCACTGCATTTAATTGCAGGGAGATTGTTTTGTTATTTAAAGGCGATTGTTTTTTGTCCCTGGTGAAAACTCTGTTGTTGTTTCAGTGATTAATGCTCTGCTGCGAGCATAAAATATGCAAGCCGCTTTTTTTTTGAAGCATCGAAGTTTAAGCAGATATTTTATTCATATCCATCTGTTCCTTCTTAATGGTTTTATTTATTTAAATGATAGAAGCAATGAGGGGACTGAATGTCAGAGTGGCTAGAGCTCTGACGCTCGGTACCACAGGTTTCGGGTTCGAGTCCCGGTGGTGCCATGGTTGTTTGTAGTGGTTCGAATCCACTTTAAAAGTAGGTCCCGGTTTAATAGGATCGTAGAGCGTTGCGGGGGCATTGTTACTCCGCGTCCGTGGCTTATCTTCAAGTTACACGCGCCCCATAGGATAATGCAAAGTGAGTACGTCTGTGCAGCACTTGCCTTAAGGCATCTAAGACCAAGCTGTCTGTGTTTGATAACTGCATTAGAAAGGGAAAAAAAAAATAGAATCAATGAAGATTGTATATTAAGTAAATGTTTGCTCTAAATTTTATATGTTCAATCTTCTGTAATGGACCATGTTTAAATAATAAATTCAAAACTGTCGATGGTTGTTTAAATGAATCCTTTTCGAATGAGTTTCCTTTCATTCAATTCACACAAAAATAGTTTCCTTCTTAATAACTTTTTTTGTTCTAATGCAGCTGGCAAACACTTAGACAGATTGTCTTGCATGCCTTAAGGCAAGCGCCGCACAGACGTCACTCGCTTAGCACTACCCAGAAGGTGCATGTAGATTGAAGATAAGCTACGGACGCGGAATAACAATACCCCGTAACACTGTGCACCGGGAGACCGCTCTACGATCCTGTTAGACCGGGATTGACGTTTAAAATGTTTACATCGGTCCCGGATGGATGGATTCCGCACTACTACAAACATCCATGGCACAGCCAGGAATCGAATCCAAAACCTGTGTTACCGAGCGCCAGAGCGCTAGCCCCTCAGCCATCAGGCCCCTTCGACTTCCATGTCCACTACTTTATAATGCTTTAAAACTCCTTTTTCCGCCTTATATTTTCCATTGCTTTCTGCATCCGCGATCCCATCGTCCGTCCTAATCTACTCGGAGGGGGTAGGGTGGTTAAGAGCTCTACATTTTCTCCTCCAACATCACAATTATTCGGAGACTGTATTAATCAAGAAGAAGACTTTCATCACGATTGCATGCCCCCTTCCCTTCCCGGCGAGCACGTCACTTCCGGTTGACCGCACGATGTGGCCATGCGCCACCGGCCAGCCCCAGGTTCCAATTAAACTTTCATTCATTATTTAATATGTGGGTCTCGCGAAATGTCCCGAGTTTTACAACGTAATTATCATTATTATCGGTAAGGGGGACATTGTCACTGCGACCATCATCCCCTTCTCCCCCCTCAGTTGGCCAAGAGGCCGATATCATGCTTGGTTTCTGACATTGACAGAGGGGGAGTGAGATTTGAAAGGGGGGGCATCGGGCAGATAATGGATAAATTATCTGTTTGGAAACTAAGTTTGAAAATTTGTAATCTGATAATAAAGGGGATTATTTTAGAAAACTTGTGATGCCGGTGCCATGTCCAAAAAAAAAAAAAAAAAAAAAGGTTGTCCTTTCTTCAGTCGCTTTTTGACTCGTCTATTCTCTTGATGTGCAAAGTTCATTTTGTTGAACATTTTTATTTTGCATGCGGGAAAAAGATTGAAGGTCTGCAGTCGGTTCTGCTAAATAATAGTCTGAATAGAAGCATTACGTTCGCAGAAAACGTATTGTGAAACCAAATTATCCATGGCCTCTGGCACTCGGTACAACAGGCATCGAGTTCGAATCTCGGCCGTGTAATGGATGTATGTAGTGGTTCGGAATCCACTTTAAGCTGTAGGTCCCCGTCTCATAGGACCGTAGAGCGTCACAGAGCCCCATCAGACTTCTTCTCACCCACATCCGTCTCAAACTGTAAAGGGGCAACTCAGCTCTAGGCACAGTTATGTGGTATAGTATTAGTAGTAGTAGTAGTAGTTGTCCGTTCTGCTGGATAGTTCCAGAACTGCCACCTATTGTGCAAAGCCTCGCATGTTTTCGGCAGTATTCTTGTTTTACAAACGTTTGAAAATGAAGGTCAACATGAGAACAGCAATTGAAAATGTGTCATCACCGTCAATGTCCAAACCGAGAAGTGAGGGAAGCAGACCCCCTCTCTAAAGGGATTTTCTTAAAGGGAAGGTATTTTGGAGAAGGGGGAAGGGTGTTCTGAGACGAGTCGAGAAGAAGTGTCGTTTTTTATCTTTTTCTGTCCACTCCAATGAGAAGAGAGGGAAGTTGACCGACCCTCCAGACGGATTTTCTTAAAGGGAGGTTTTTGGATAAGAAGAAAGGAGAGTTTTGCGACGAGTCAATTAGAAGTGCCTTTTTTTTTCTTTTTTCTGTAATGTGACTGAACAGACCGGAATTTCCGCCTGTTTGCCAAGTGCCCTTGTGGTTTCGTGTATCACGACGTGTGATAATTAATGTCTGCCGCAGACACAGTTCATTAGATTCGTCGTAGACTCACTCAAGAACTCTGAAAATATCCGACCTTAGAGCGAACTGCACTTGCGAATCAAATTTAAATCTTCAATTTTCATTTCTTTGTAAATAGTATAATATCCCAGATTTATATATATATATAACGTTTGTATATAAAAATTAAAGTGTTCTGAAGTACCTGAAAGTGGTCCTTTTCTTGAAGCCGTTATAGGTCTCGTGTAGGTGGAGCCGTCACAATACCAACAGCAAAGATTGTTGCCAGAAATGGCCACGTTATCATCGCACATGTTAAACTACAAAACAAGTAATATGAGAAAAAAATTTAAAAGTCAATTCCTACTTTTTTTTTTTTTCACTCTGTTGCAGAAAGTCCTTTATAAATAATTTTCATTCATTTTTTTAAGTTTATCTGGCACCATCTATGGTGATATATGCAACTTAAATCTAAAAAAAACTAAAATTAATGAATTAAATTTAATTACTGAATGAATATTTGAAAAAACTGTATTCACATCCAGTGCCATCCATTATAAGTTCAAAAATGCATTTGACCTCGAGTGGATGAATAAAAAGTATTTTATGAACGATTGAAAATTTGAACAATATTTATATAGAGTAGGCTAATAGAATGACTTCATTTGGTCCAAACCTATCTCTTCGATAACCAAAATTCTAACAAAAATATAATATTACATTTTTATTCGTAAAATAATTTATTCATTCTTTATGGAGTTATTCTTTTTCAAAGAGCAAAGACGATTTACCTGCAGACTACGTTTTTTCTTTTTCAAACAAAACTCAGTAGTCCACATAACCAACCGACTTAGTAAAATAATTAAATAATTTAAAATGCATAAATTAAATGAATTAACTTCAGTTGTACTTTTTTTTGTTGGGAGAAACTTTCACTTTAGCTGAACAGTTTAGAAGAAAGAAATTCTATTTTTTTTTTCCATATAACTTTTTTAAATCTAAAATTTTCTGGATTAGAGGTGCTTTTTTGCTGATTATAAAGTTGAATGGAAACTTTCTAAAACTAAGACAAAAAAATTAATGAAATGCTCAGAGTAATCTCCAGAAATTACAATTAGGGTTAAAGTTAATTAAAGAGTCAATCATCAGGCATAATTGTATTTATTTTTTGTTTTAATGCAGCTAGCAATCCAGAGGTAGTTAATCCTAATACCATAATCAAGGCTGCACCACTGTTACTCATTTGGTACTTCCTACCCAGGGGGCACGTGTAACTTGAAGATAGGCTACAGACGCGAGTAACACTACCCCCAGAACGCTCTACAGTCATGTTAGACCGGGACCTACGGATTAAAGTGGATTCCGAACCACTACAAACATCCATGGCGCCGCCGGGACTCATCTGCCGTAATTAACATCAAATCAAATACTCTCCGATTTTCTTCCAAAATAAATTTTTCATTTTACTTTCTGAATTGAAACTTCATTACTACTTCATACAAATATATATATACAAACATAAACAAACATATACAAATATATACAAGCATATTTTATGTATTAATACATGTACTGAAATGTTAAAATTGAAAAGGACACACAAAAAAATCAATTTGTCCCTCACAAAAACCAGACGAAAAATTTCCACTCTTGTTGAGTTATGCGTTTTTAAGTATTTTTGCTTCAGTTTTCTGTAATCTATATCTGTGTTATGTAAATTCTGTAATCACGAAAAAGAATTTCTGTGTTCAAATATCACTATCTTATTGGCGTATTTTATTTCACTTTGCCAGACATAAACAATTTATATCATTAAAGCTCTAATATTATATTAAAAAAATTCAAATTTAATTAAATTGTTTAAAATTTTCTTGGTATAATTTCCAACAAATCTTCCTTTTTTTTATGATCATGTGTTACAATTATTCTACTTTTAGTGTAAGTAATTTTTTTTTTTCTTAAAATTTTCTAAAGCTCCCTTTTCTGAGAAAATATTATTTTTTATTTTCTTCTTACAAATGTGTTCAAAGGATATCATATTGCAAATTTAATTAATTCCAGGAGCTCAAATTCCTTTCGAAAATACACTCAAAATGCTTTTTATTTACAGTAAAGATAAATTGCGCGTTGTATAAAAAGTGCCCCATAAAAGACAAGATAAATTCGCAGTTTCATTTTCTGAAAGGCAGAACGGGGAAATATTTTAATGAAATAAAACGCCTTTAAAAACAACAAAGGCGGTTATTATTTTTCTTACTCATTCCTTCGCTTCCAAATAACATTTGAAATGATTGTTAAGACAAAATCCTTTTTTTTTTTTCTTAACCGGTGATGCGTTCCAAAAAAAAGAAAGTAAAGAGAAAAAAAAAAATTGCGTTTCGAAAAATGTGTAAAAACAATAAAGAATTCTGATTAGATTTTTAAATTCTTTTTCCGTTAAAAAAATATATAAAACGGTTGAAAATTTATTTAATTTCCAATTCTGATGTGACAGCTAAGTTTTCTTAGAAACCGTATACGATCTGGAATAAGTTCAATTAAATTTATCTGAATGTTTTTCTTAAAATGACAATCGTCTTACGCATTGCCAAATGTTCAAAAAAGAAGAATAAAATAAAAAAAAAACCATAAAAATAACATAAGGGATTTTTTTTTATTTTCGTGTTACATTGCTTTTCTATTAACAATGAGAAAAAGAAATAAAAAAAAAAAATGAAGGATTGAAAATGTTTACACTGGTTCGTATGGAAGAAAAGATTCAGTTTCAGTTCTTCTCTTTACTTTTTTCTCTCTGTTCTTTCTGTTGAGTAATTCAATATGGCGTCTGTTTCTCCGAATTGGCAACATTAAAACTGATTAAAAGACGATCGGAGAGCACTTGCGCAAATGTTCCTGGTTCCAGAATGTGCCACCTCCGAACATTTGTTTTTGTTTCTCTGGGAGATAAATGGCTATCTCCGAGAGACCGACAAAAAAAAAAAGAGACTGTACCCTTTTCATGTTTGGATTCAATTACTTATAAAACAAATTTCTTCACATGAGTCGCCGGAAGAGAAAAAAAAAAATGTTGCACACGAAGCATGAACAGCGAATGCCAATGGAGTCCGTGGAAAGAAAAAGAAAAGAATTCTGCTGAATTAGCGGTTTTCGAAAAGGAACAAAGATAAGGCACTTCATGATGGAAGTCACTGGACAAGTGATACATATTTTTAAATGATTGAATCATTCAGGAAGTACTACTGTGCCCAAAAAGTGAGACTAATTATTATTTATTTTTTAAAAACTCTTTATTTATTCTTCCAAATTTATTTCATCGCCTTCAAGGTAATGCACTTATGCCAATGTTTTTTCCAATTCTCCTGCACGCTAAAAAGTTATCACCAGGGGGAGCCTTCAAAGCACGCCCCGATTCACGTTGAATCTCTTCAACGGTGCCCCCGGAGGTGTATTTTGTGTGTAGGGAATAGCGAAAATTCGCAAGGGGTGAATACGGTGGTTGTGGAACGATATGGGTTTCATTTTTAGCGAAGAAGTCACGAAGAATCAATGCAGTGTGAGCTGGCGCATTCAGTGTTTCCAACTTACTTTTGGTACACAGTAGTATGATTTACGTATTTTTATTGATAGTGTTACGAAAATTTATTGAAATGAGTAACTCCCATTCCCATTGTTTTTGAAATTTTGAATTGCTTATTTACGAAATTCCCAAATTTTTTTTATTTATCAAAATACACCTTATAAACACTGTAGTAGATGAAAGACTCAATTGGATTACTTTTTATGAGCTTGTCGAAATATTTTTTTTTCTAACGTAGCTGCCAAACACTTAGACAGTTGTCTTGGATACCTTAAGGCAAGCGCTGCACCGACGTGACTCACTTAGCACTACCCAGGAGCGTGTAGCTTGAAGACAAGCTATTCAAAAACTGTCAATGAAACACACTATTCTATCAACATAAAACTAACCCTTAATATTCATTTTTAATAAATAAATATATATATATATTAAGGTTTAATTATTATTATTATATAACCGCGAGAGGTCACGGTTATAACTGGTAACTTTGACCAATAACTGGGACCTTAACTGTGTGATGCAGTGTGGTAAGTAGTAGTTGCGGGGAGATCTTCAGACCACGAGGTGAGCGCTAGGAGCGTCAGATCAAAACAGACGATCAAGAACCGGCTCTTGGCTTTTTAAAATAATAATACTATTGTAGAAAAAGGCACAAAGTGCCATGTGTATGTATATATTAATTGTGTAACTAAAGATTAACATAATTATAAAGAGTATTTCATCCTGTCACAACTAGCTGCTGGTATAGCAGTTAACAATATATATTATCCGCTTTAATAAAACAAAGTCCATAAAATGTTCGAATTCTTTTTTTGACAATTCTGATTACATTATAAAATATTGAATAAAATCTTTATACTTTTCATGAACAAATATTCGACGAAGAAACAAATTAGAATATTCATTGATAAGATACAAAAAAAAAAAAAAAAATTAAATTAGGATTTCAGCCAAAGTTTTATTTCCATTTTTACATTCCTTCGGAACACTTCGAGTCCATTAATTTAAAATTTCCTTTCTCATAACATCCTTTCGGAAATTCCGTTTGATTGCAGAATTGATGAAAACGAAAACCCCGCAGAAAATGTGGGAAAATAAATGGCTTCCTACAATGACTGCAAACTCACGCCAGCATCGAGGCTAAAAGATCACTACTCTCGACGCCAGACAATAAGATTTCCCAAACGATGTTGTTGAATTAAACCCGCGTTCGAAAAGTTAAAACAATGAAGTGAAGTGAAAAAGAGCGGTTAAAAAAAAAAAAAAAAAAGAAGCAAATTTTCGAACTCGCAAACAACAGGGCTACCATTAAAAATTACGGAAGCAACAAAAGGGGAAAAAAAGTATTTTTATAAAAGAAAAGAAAGAAATTGTGTCGTATTTCCTTGAACAGCTATGTGCGGAATGTTTATTATCGTTGTTTGCAAGTCTTAATGGTGTGAAATTATTAGAGTCGCAAACTGATAATTTTGCATCGAGTCATTTTTTTCCTCGTTTTCATGTGAAGATGTTTATTATTCTTGTGTTGTGTTTTGGCCATCTATTACATATCGTTAAAATAGCTGACGGCCAAAAGAGAGAAAAACAAAATTTCGTAAGAAGGAGTAAAAAATGTTATTAAAGAGTGCGAAAATGTTCATTAGGATCGGCTGTGTTGCGTGTGATTAATTTTTATCAGCTTGGTCGTTACGAGGGTGGTTTGAAATTAGGAAGGAAAATGCTTCGAACGCTCTCTTTAGGTTGTAAAAACAAGCAGAAGTGAGTTTTGTTATCATCGAGGATGATCTTTTCTTTTTTCTTCTGTTTTATTACTTACTCTTTTTTCCCTATCGTAACAGTTTATTGATGTTCGTAAGCCTTCGAAATAATGTTTCTTTTTTAAGTTTTAGGGTTTAGTCAATAGATGAATACATAAAATTCCCTACTAATAGGCTAATAATAAACTTTCATACATTAATTTCAATTCAATTTTATTTTTGCTTTAATTGGTAACTTACTTTTTTACTGTTCAATTATTTAAACCTACCAATGAGCTGTAAATTGGGGCCTGAATAGCCAAGTGGCCAGCCCTCTGGCACTCGATATCACAGATTTCGGGTTCGAGCCCGGACGGTGGTATGGATGTTTGTAGTGGTTTGGAGTCCACTTTAAAACCGTAGGTCCCGGCCTAACAGTTTAGTAGAACGTTGCGGGGGTAGTGTTACTCCGCGACTGCAACACATATCTTCAAGCTACGCGCACCTCCTGGGTAGTGCTAATTGATAACGTCGGTGAAGCGCTTGCCTTAAGGCATCCAAGACAAGTGTCTAATGGTTTACCAGCGGCATTAGAAAAAAAAATCTATTTGCCATGCATTTGGTGCCTCATGGCCGAGTGTTTGGAGCTCGGTACCACAGGTTTTGGGTTTGAGTCGTGGCGGTGCCATGGATGTTTATAGCGATTCGGAATCCGCTTTAAACTGTAGTGTTTGCCAGCTGTATTAGAACAAAATAAAAATGAACTGTAAATTAAAAAAGCGAAATTTATTTTCCTCATAACAGTGGAAAATCAAAATAACTTCATTTAAAAATATGTAACGAATAAATAATTGCTGTAAAATAATTTATTGTTTTTAAACTAAGTTAATTTTAATATGAACGAAACATTTTGTTCCATTTTGCCAATTCATTTTATTAATGTAAAATTCATAATGAGAATTAAATAGAAAGTGCGTTTTACAAAACGATTGAAAATAATACTTTTTCAAAAAAAAAAGGCGTAATTAATTAAGTTTCTATATATATTCTTTGAGATGAATCCCATATTTAAACAGACAAATATCTTTCAATTTTCTGTAATTGCTGTTTTTCATGTATCCTTACAGAATGCTGATTGGAAAGTCTATTTATTATTATTATTAATTTTTACTTTGTTTTATATGTACTTAAAACCCCAATGAAAAACAATTTTAAAATTGAATGCTAACTTTGCATAAATTAAACACTTGTATCATTTTTGCATTAAAATATTTCGCTAAATTATTCATCTTCATTGAATTCACTGCATTTAATTGCAGTGAGATTGTTTTGTTATTTAAATTTAATTTTTATTTGTTATTTAATTGTTTTTTGTCCCTGGTGAAAACTCTGTTGTTGTTTCAGTGATTATCGCATCAAATATGTATAAGCCCCTTTTTCGAAGCACCGAAGTTTAAGCAGATATTTTATTCCTATCTATCTATTCGTTTCTTAATGGTTTTATTTATTTAAATGATAGAATGAATGAAGATTGTGTATTAAGTAAATGTTTGCTCTAAATTTCGTATTTCGTTAGTGTGTTTCGTTTTCTGTAATGGACTGCGTTTAAATAATAAATGCAAAATTGTCGATGGTTGTTTAAATGAATCATTTACGAATGAGTTTCATTTAATATAATTCGCACAAAAATAGTTTCCTCTTAATAACCTTTTTTTGTTCTAATGCAGCTGGCAAACACTTGGACAGTTGTCTTCGATGCCTTAAGACATATGCTGCACCGACGTTACTCACTTAGCACTATCTGGGAGATGCGCGTAGCCTGAAGATAAACTGCGGACATGGAGTAACACTACCCCCGCAAAGCTCTACGATTTTGTTAGACCGAGTACTACGATTTAAAGTGGATTCCGAACCCCTACAAACATCCATGGCACCACCGGGACTCGAACCCGACACCTGTGACCTCTAAAAACAAGCTTTATCTTCAAATTCACTTTGTAAGACAAGAGATTTGGTTTGGTTTGTCGCTCTGCAGTCCTCTTGTGCACACTTTAGGCTAGACAGACCGGGACCTACAGTTTAAAGTGGATTCCGAACCACTCACAAACATCCATGCCACTACCAGGATTCGCAATTGAAGCCTGTGTTACCAAAGGCCAGAGACCTAGCGACTTGGCCACCACGCCGCTGTAAGGCAAGAGAAGAAGAAAAAAATCAAACCTTCGATTGAATAATCTGCAAATCTAGAAATCAATCAATTTTTAATCAACATTACTAACCTAAAGCAGTCAACTATAATTGTAAATATATCTATGATCTAAGACGGGAGGTTAAGGGGTCTATCTCCATGGGTACTCCGTAATCGGTACGCCAGTTGCCAATGTTGCCAGACAACAGAATCGAAACCTCCGCATTCGGTCAATGGCAACATTACCACATAATTTCCAACTTTAACGTCCACTACTTAATAATAATACTTTGAAACTCAGTTTTCCGTCTTATATTTTCCGAATTGCTTTACGCATGCGCGACCCCATCGTCCGTCCTAATCTACTCTTAGGGGTAGGGGGTAGGAGTGTGAACAGCTCTACATTTTCTCCTCCAACACCGCAATTATTCGGAGACTGTATTCATCAGGAGGGAGACTTTCATCGGGATTGCAATCCCCCCTCACTTCCCGGCGAGTGCGTCACTTCCGGTTGACCGCCCGATGTGTCCACGCGCCGTCGGCCAGCCCCGGGTTTCTAGTTAAACTTTCATTCGTCGTCCAATGCGTGGGCCTCGCGAAATTCTCCCGAGTTTTACAACATAATTATCGTATTATCGGTAAGAAGGCATTGTCACTGCGATCGTCACCCCCTATTTCACCAAGAGTTCTATCATGCTCAGTGGCTTCGCTTCTGACATTGACAGAGGGGGTGGGGGATGCATCGGGCAGATTATGGCTAAATTATCTGTTTGGAAACTAAGTTTGAAAATTTATAATCCGATAATCAATGGAATTATTTTAGACAACTGGGGCCTGATGGCCGAATGGCTAGGGCTCTGGCGTTCGGTACCACAGGTATCGGGTTCGAATCCTGGCTTTGCCCATGGGTGTTTGTAGTGGTTCGGAATCCATTTTAAACCGTAGGTCCCGGATCGTAGGATCGTAGAGCGCTGCGGGGGCATTGTTACTCCGCGTCCGTGGCTTACCATCAAGTTACACACGCCCCCTGGGTAATGCGAAGTGAGTAACATCGGTGCAGCCCTTATGGCGAAAGATTACGGTCTATTTGCCAGCTGCATTAGAAGAAAAAAATATTAGACAACTTGTGATGCCAGTGTTCAAGTCCAAAAAAATGTCGTCCTTCCCTCAATCGCTGCTGGACTCAACTATCCTCTTGACGTGCAAAGTCCATTTCGTTGAACATTTTTATTTTGCATGCAGGAAAAAAAATTGAAAGTCCAGTTCCAGCACTGCCACCTGTTATTCAAAGCCGGGCATTATTTGGCAGGATTCTTGTTTTACAAACGTTTGAAAATGGGAGACATGAATGTCCGACTGGTTAACACTCTGGCGCTCGACACCACAGGTTTCGGGTTCGAGTCCCGGCGCTGCCATGGATGTTTGTAGTGGATCGGAATGCATTTTAAACCGTAGGTCCCGGTCTAACAGGATAGTAGATCGTTGCGGGGTTAGTGTGACTCCGCGTCCGTAGCTTATCTTCAAGCTACACGCTCCTCCTGGGTGGTTCTAAGTGAGTAACGTCGGGGCAGAGCTTGCCTTAAGGCATCCGAGACAACTGTCTAAGTGTTTGCCAGCTGCATTAGAAAAAGAAAATGTGAAAAAAAGTTCATTATTATTATTTTACACTTAATGTATTTACTATATTTCCCCGGTTTCATAGGATCGTAGAGCGTCACAGAGACCAATAAGACTTCTTCTCACCCACATCATTCCCAAACTGTATAGGGGCAACTCAGCTCTAGGCACAGCGATGTGGTGGGGTGTAGTAATAGTAGTCTGTTCTGCTGGACAGTTCCAGCATTGTCATCTAGTATGCAAAGTCTGGCATTTTTTTGGTGGGATTCCTGTTTTACAAGCATTTGAAAATAGCGGTCAACATGAGAACAGCAATTGAAAATGTGTCATCACCGTCAGTGTCCACTCCAATGAGAAGTGAGGGAAGTTGACGGCCTCTTGACGGATTTTCTTAAAGGTATGTTTTTGGAGAAGATGAAGTGTGTTCTGAGACTAGTCGACAAGAAGCGTCTTTTTTTCTCTTTTTCTGTAACGTGACTGAACATAAAGGAAATTCCGCTTATTTCCAAAGTGATTCTGAACCACTGACAAACATCCATGCCACCGCCGGGATTCGAACCTGAAGCCTGGGAAACGTCACAATGCCAACAGTAAAAATTGTTGCCAAAAAATGGCTCCGTTATCATCGCATATGTTAAACTACAAAAACAAAGCCTGTGGTGTACTGTCACGTGAGGATTATGTTTGTCTCAACCTGGTGATCTCGATGCATGCTCTATGAGAGGGACGGGCAAAATACGGCCCGCCGGATGGTTCTGTCCGGCCCTCGGGTAGAATTTTTAATTTGCCGGCCCGAAGCAAATTAAAAGAAATATATATGTATATATCCCTCCTTTTCTACTTTGATTAAATATTATTATTATTTTTTTCAAAGGACTGGTGATCTTTTACTTTCTCTATCTTTGTTGTACAGAACATGAATAGCAAGCACAGACAGCTTTCAATCGGTAAAGTGTTAAGAGGAGAATATCTTTGTTAGTTACAGCTGTAGATCGGCGCCAACAAGCGTTATCTCTTTATCGGGCAGCAGATATATGGGAATCCAATATAGGTGTATTAGAACTCATATGTGGCAGACTGCGCATTTTAAGCTCCAGCCAGTGTTTTTTTTTAAACTTTTAAAAGAAATCGCAAATGCATTCATGTCATTAACGTATTTAAATTTTGATACTTGTATATTGTTTTTAAAATTTTAGAAAAATTTATCTGGGTCCGCCAAACTTTTTTGGGGATTTTTTGGCACGCGACCGAAAAAAAGTTTGCCCATCCTTGCTCTATGATATCACTACTCTGGGGCTCCATCACCGTCCCTTCAAATAAGCAAAATTCCATCTAAAAAATAATATTAAATTTTTATTCGTAAAATAATTTATTCATTCTTTATGGAGTTATTTTTTTCAAACAGCAGAGAGGATTTTACTTTCAGACTACGTTTTTTTCAAGCTAAACTCAGTAGTCAACATAACCAACCTAATTAGTAAAATAATTAAATAATTTAAAATGCATAACTTAAATGAATTAAAT
This sequence comes from Caerostris extrusa, assembly GCA_021605095.1. Lineage (NCBI taxonomy): Eukaryota > Metazoa > Arthropoda > Arachnida > Araneae > Araneidae > Caerostris > Caerostris extrusa. The sequence continues at coordinate 29,844 of BPLR01018808.1, forward strand.
TCAGCTGTATTTTTTTTTTTTTTTTTTTTTTTTTTTTTTTTGGTTGGGAAAAACTTTCAGTGTAGCTGAACAATTTAGAAGAAAGAAATTCTATTTTCTTTTTTTTTTTTTCATAAACTTTTTCTTTATTCTAAAAATTCTTTTGGATTAGACGTGCTTTCGTTGATTCTAAAATTTAAAGGAAACTTCATATAACTGAGATAAAAAATTAATGAAATGCTTAGAGAAATCTCAAGAAGCTACAATTAAGGTTAAAGTTAATTAAAGAGTCAATCATCAGGCATAAGTATTATGAATGCTAAAATTTTTCATTTTTTTTACTGTATAATAGAAAAGCAAAAGCCTGGGATATTTATCTATTATTATGAATTCCTTCCGCTGGGCCAAACTTTCAACAACGATTATTATTTGAGTGTTATACGTCGTGTATGTGAAGCTATTCACAAAAAAGGCCACATTTATTTAAAGACAATTCCTGGTTTTTGCATCACGATAATGCGCCAGTTCACACTGCATTGATTCTTCGTGACTTTTACGCCAAAAATGAATCCCATAGCTTTCCACAACCACCGTATTCACCTGATTTAGCACTGTACGACTTCTAACTATTCCCTAAACTCAAAAGACCACTTCGGGGACACAGTTTTGAGTCTCCTGAAGAGATTCAACGTGAATTGCCGCACGCTTTGAAGGCCATCAATGCCGAAGACTTTTAGCATGCATTAAAGATTGGGGAAAAAAGTTGGCATAAGCGCATTGTGTCCGGAGGGGGATTCCTTTGAAGGCGATGAAATAAATGTGAAAGAATAAATAAAGAGTTTTTGAAAAGATAAAAATTGATCTTACTTTTTGGACAACGTGGTACCATAATTAACAACAAATCAAATACTCGCTCATTTGCTTAAAAAAAAAGATTTTTCAGTTAACTTTCTAAATTAAAATTTTATTACTAATTCATACAAATATATATTAAACATATTTTATGTATTAATACATGTACATAAATGTTATGTTTAAAAAATAAATGCTAAATATTTTAATGTTTTTCATGTTAAAGTTGAAATGCAATTACAATACACAAAAACGTCAATTTGTCCCACACAAAAACCAGACGAAAAAATGTCCACTCTTGTTGAGTTATACGTTTTTAAGTATTTTTGTTTCAGTTTTTAAATTCTATAATCACGAAAAAGATTTCTGTGCTCAAATAACACTATCTTATTGGCGTATTTTATTTCACTTTGCCAGACATAAACAATTTACCCTTACCGATAATAACGATAATTACGTTGTAAAACTCTGGGAAATTTTGCGAAGGCCCACGCATTGGACGACGACTGAAAGTTTAATCAGAACCCGGGACTGGCCGGTGGCACGTGGCCACATCAAGCGGAAGTGACGTACTGCTGGGAAGGGAGGGGGGAATGCAGTCCCCATGAAAGTCTTCCTCTTGATGAATACAGTGTCCGAATAATTGTGGTGTTGGAGGAGAAAGTGTAGAGGCCTTAACCACCCCCTACCCCTACCCTGCCGAGTAGATTAGGACGGACGATGGGATCGCGGATGCGGAAAGCAATGTGGACAATATAAGACGGAAAATTAGTTCTAAAGCATTATTAAGCAGTGGACATTGAAGTTGAAGGGATCTGATGGCTGAGGGGCTAGGTCTCAGGCACTCGGTACCACAGGTTTCGGGTTTGCCATGGATGTTTGTAAGAAACTCGCCTATTATATCGATCTGTTCTATAGTAATTTACTCTATGGGTTTTTAATAGGCGGAAAAGTCTTTTCGGTTTTAATACTTGTTCTAAATGATGCTTCTAATAATATCTACAATTCTACCGCCCTATATTTCGACAAGTGTGGTCTAATGTCCAAGTGGCTAGAGCTCTCGAGTTCGGCACCGCAGATTTCGGATTTGAGTCCTGGCGATGCCATGGGTGTTTGTAGGGGTTCGGAATCCACTTTAAATCATAGGTTCTGGTCTAGCAGGATCGTAGAACCTTGCGAGGGTAATGTTACTCGGCATCCGTAGCTTATCTTCAAGCTGCAAGCACCTCCCTGGGTAGTGCTAAGTGAATAACGACAGTGCAGCGCTTGCCTTAAGGCATCCAAGACATCTGTCTAAGCGTTTGCCAGCTTCATTAGAAAAAAAAACATTGAAATTGAAAACTATACAGTAATATTCCCATTGGACCAGTATTAACATACATCTGTCTAAACGTTTGCCAGCTTCATTAGAAAAAAAAAAAAAAAATTGAAATTGAAAAGTATACAGTAATATTCCCATTGGACCAGTATTAACATACATCTGTCTAAACGTTTGCCAGCTTCATTAGAAAAAAAAAAAAATTGAAATTGAAAAGTATACAGTAATATTCCCATTGGACCAGTATTAACATATGCGTCTAAAACAGGGTAATTAACAGCAAGAGAACAGAAAATGTCGACAATCTTTGAAAGAAAAGTGCTACGAACTAATTTTGGTGGTATCCATGACAATGGAAATGGGCGAAGAAGATACAATTTATAAACTTTTTAGAGATATTGAAATTCTGAAATGTGTTAAACTGAACAGAATGAGATGGGCTGGTCATGGAAAGTGATAATGGAAAATGACTGAGAATGGAAAGTGATAGAGTTGCTTTGAAGGTTTTCAATGGAATCCCTTTTGGACAATGACCAAGGGAAAGACCGAAAAGAGGTGTGTCGACTGTTAAGATTTTAATGTTATTAAGATTAAAAACTGGAGGTCCGCGGCCAAGAGGATAACAGCCTGGCTGGATCTTTTAAAGAAATCTACGGTCATATTAGACGGGGATCTACAACTTAAAGTGGATACCGAAGCCCTACAAACATCCATGGAACAGCCGGGATTCGTGCCCGACGCCTCTAGTACCGAGCGCCACAGCGCTAGCCACTCGGCCATCAGGCCCCATCGGGACAGACTACAGACTTTCGTTTTTTTTTCCTACATGCAAAATAACAAATAATATAAGTGAAAATGGTAAAAGTCAATTCCTATTTTTTTTTCACTCTATTGCAGAAAAGTGCTTGATAAATAAAGTTGAAATTTTCCTCTTGCATTTGGCGCCATCTATTATTAGATACATGTAACTTAAATCTAAAAACCTAAAACTAATTAATTAAATTTAATGAATGAATTAATATATGAAAAACTGTATTAACATCCAGTGCCATAAATTGCAAGTTTCAAAAAAATGTTTGTGAACTGGAGTGGATGAATAAAAAGTATTTTATGAACGATAGAATATTTGAACAAGGTATATGAATATATATCCCCCGTCAATGACAGAAGCAAAGCCACCGCGCATGATGGCCAACTGGGGGTGGGGGCGGTCGCAGTGACAATGTCCCCTTACCGATAATAATGATAATTACGCTGCAAAACTCGGGACATTTCGCGAGGCCCACGCATTGACGATGAATGAAAGTTTAATTGGAACCCGGGACTGGCCGGCGGTGAGTGGCCACTTCGGGCGGTCAACCCGGAAGTGACGCACTCGCCGGGAAAGGAGGGGGATGAAAGTCTTCCTTTTTGATTAATACAGTCTCCGAATAATTGTGGTGTTGGAGGAGAAAATGTAGAGTTCTTAACACCCCTACCCCCGAGTAGATTAGGACAGACGATGGGATCACTGATGCGGAAAGCAATGCGGAAAATATAAGACGGAAAAAGGAGTTTTAAAGCATTATTAAGTAGTGGGCATGGTAGTTGAAAAGTAGACAGCACTATTCCCATTGGCCCAACGCGGAGGTTTTGATTGGGTTTCTGGCAACATTGGCAACTAGCGTACCGATTACGGATGGAGCATCCATGCGGATAGATCCCTTAAACTCCTCGTATTAACTCATATTACTGTGTCCAAAAGTAAGACTTTCAATTTAAATTCAAGGGGATCATGGAATTTCAATTATTTTTCTTTTTAGGTTGCTGGCACTGTCCTTGAGATCTCTGTGAAATTTCACGTCAAAATATTCATCAGTGTTTGAGTTACGCAATCGTCGATTTACAATTAGAGACCTTGCTGATGATGTTGGAATTTCAAAAGAATCGATCCATTCCAATTTGGGCATCAAACGCACCCAATCTCGATGGGTACCGAAAGCAATAAATGAGCTAGCTCAGACTGCATGGATTCTTCGTGACTTTTTCGCCAAAAGTTAAACCCATATCGCTTCACAACCACAGTATTCACACAGTGCCACTTCTGGCTATTCCCTAAACTCTAAAGACCACTTCTGGGCGACCGTGCTGAGTCTATTGAAGAGATTCAACGTGAATCACCGCCCGCTTTGAAGGCCATCCCTGCCGATGACTCTTTAGCATGCATTGATGATTGGGAAAAAAGGTTGGCAAAAGTGCATTGTGTCCGGAGGGATGACTTTGAAGGCGTTGAAATAAATTTGGAAGAATATATAAAGAGTTTTTGAAAAATAATATAATTCTTCTTACTTTGGGCACAGAGGTACCATAAATAACATCAAGTCAAATACTCGCTGATTTGTTTCCAAAAGTAGATTTTTTCAGTTAATTTTCTAAATTAAAATTTCATTACTACTTTACGCAAATATAAATTAAACATATTTAAAAAAAAAAAAAAATTAATTGGTCTTACTTTTTGGGTACTGTAGTACTTATTGAATGATTCAATAATTTAAAAATATGTATCACTTAGCCAGTGACTTCCATCATGAAGTGCCTATCTTTGTACCTTTTCGAAAATTGCTAATTCAGCAGAGTTCTTTTTTTTTTTATTCCACGGACTCCATTAGCGTTCGCTGTTCATGCTTCGTGTGCAACTTTTTTTATCTCTTCCGGCGACTCATGTGAAGAAATTTGTTTTATAAGTAATTGAATCCAAACATGAAAAAGGTAGAGTGTCTTTTCTCGCTCGGAGATCGGCCATTTATTTCCCAGAGAAACAAAAACAAAATGTTCGGAGGTGGCATATTCGGAACCAGGAACATTTGCGCAACTGCTCTCCAATCGTCTTTTAATCAGTTTTAATGTTGCCGAATTCGAAGAAACCGACTCCATATTGAATTACTCAACAGAAAGAACAGACAAAAAAAAAAAAAAAAAAAAAAAAAAAAAAAAAAAGAAAAGAAAGAACAGAAACTGAATCTTTATCTTTCATAGGAACCAATGTAAACATTTTCTCTCCTTTTATTTATTTATTTATTTTTTACTTTTTCTTCTCATTGTTAATAGAAAAGCAATGTAACGCGGGGGGGGGGGGTAAAAAAATCCCCACGTTATTTTATGTTTTTTTTTTTTATTTTTAATCTGCTTTTTTGAACATTTGGCAATGCATAAGACGATTGTCATCTTAAGAAAAACATTCAGATAAATTTAATTGAACTTATTCCTGATCGTATAATGTTTCTAAGAAAACTTACCTGTCACATCAGAATTGGAAATTAAATAATTTTTCAACCATTTTTTTCACCATCTTCTTTTATCAGAAAGAGAATTTAAAAATTTAATCAGAATCCTTTATTTTTTTACACATTCTTTTCGAAACGCCATGTTTTTTTTTTTTTTACTTTCTTCCATTTTTGGAACGCATCACCGGTTAAGCAAAAAAGAAAAAAAAAGAGAAAGGATGTTGTCTTAACAATCATTTCAGATGTTAGGAAGCGAAGGAATAAGTAAGAAAAAATAATAACCGCCTTTGTTGTTTTTAAAGGCGTTTTTATTTCATTAAAATATTTCCCCAGTTCTGCCTTTCAGAAAATTAAACTGAGTATTTATTTTTTCTCTTTTATGGTGCATTTTTTATACAACGCTCAATTTATCTTTATTGTAAATAAAAAGTAGTTGAGTGTATTTTCGAAGAAATTTGAGCTCCCTGGAATTAATTAAATTTGCAATATAACCTCCTTTGAACACATTTGTAAGCAGAAAATAAAAAATAATATTTTCTAAGAAAAGGAGCTTTAGAAAATTTAAGAAAAAAAATACTTGCACTAAAAGTAGAATAATTGCAACACATGATCATAAAAAAATGGAAGATTTCAGTAAATTATACCAAGAAAATTATAAACAATTTAATTAAATTTGAATTTTTAAATTTAGTATTAGATTTTTAATGATATAAATTGTTTATGTCTGGCAAAGTGAAATAAAATACGCCAATAAGATAGTGTTATTTGAGCACAGAAATCTTTTCGTGATTATAAAATTTAATAATTAAAACAAAAATACTTAAAAGCGTATAACTCAACAAGAGTGGCCATTTTTAGATGGTTTTTGTGTATTATGTTTTCATTTCAAGTTTAACATGAAAAGCTTTAATATTTTTAATATTTATAACATTTATTTTTTAAAAATAGCATTTTTGTACGTGTATTAATACATAAAATATGTTTAATATTTATTTGCATGAATTAGTAATAAAATTTTAATTTAGAAAGTTAACTGAAAAATCTGTTTTTGGAAGCAAATCAGCGCGTATTTGATTTAATCTTAATTATGGTACTACTGTGCCCCAAAATTAAGACCAATTTTTATTTTCTTCAAAGAATTTTTTATTTATTTTCCAAATTTATGTCATCGCCTTCAAAGTAACACCCTCCGGAGACATTGCACTCATGGCAACGTTTTTTCCAATCCTCAATGCATGCTAAAAAGTCATCGGCAGGGATGGAATTCAAAGCGCGCGGAGATTCATGTCATCTCTTCAATCGACTCATAACGGTGTCCCGGGGTGGTCATTTGAGTTTAGGGAATAGTCAAAATTCGCACGGTGTGAATACGGTGGTTGTGGAACGATATGGGTTTCATTTTTGACGAAAAAGTCACGAACAATCAATGCAGTAAAACTGCATTAGAACAAGTAATATAAAAAAAAAAAATGTGAAGTCAATTCCTACTTTTTTTCATTATATTGCAGAAAAGTCCTTTACAAATAAAGTTGAAATTTTCCTCTTACACCTGGCGCCATCTATTGGTAGATATATGCATCTTAAGTCTAAAAAAAAACTAAAATGAATGAATTAAATTTAATGAGTGAATTAATAGTTGAAAAACTGCATTCACATCCAGTGAATAATCCAGATATACAAATATATATATAGGAAGAGTGTGAACTAATGGTAGGATTTGAAAATGTTCAACAAAATGGACTTTGCACATCAAGAGGATAAATGAGTCCAGCAGCGAGTGAGGAAAGGACAATATTTTTTTTTTTTTTTTCATTTTTTTTTTTTTTTTTTGGGACATGGCGGACTAAAGTAATGCCACTTATTATCAGATTACAAATTTCAAATTTAATTTCCAAACAGATAATTTAGCCATTATCCACCCCCATACCCCCTTTTCGAATCTCCCCCCTGCCAATGTCAGGAGCGAGGCCAACGAGCATGATGGGCCTCTTGGCAAATAAGGGAGGAGGGGGGCGACGGTCGCAGTGACAATGCCCCCTTACCGATAATAATGTTAATTAAGTTGTAAAACTCGGGACATTACGCGAAGGCCCACGCATTGGACGACGAATGAAAGTTTAATTAGAACCCGGGGCTGGAACGGCGGTGAGTGGCCACATCGGGCGGTCAACCGGAAGTGACGCACTCGCTGGGAAGGGAGCGGGTATGCAATTCGCGAAGAAAGTCTTCCTCTTGATCAATACAGTCTCCGAGTAATTGTGGCGTTGGAGAAGAAAATTTAGAGCTCTCCCCCTACCCCCGAGCAGATTAGGATGGACGATGGAATCGCCGATGCGGAAAATATAAGGCGGAAAAGTATTCTAAAAGTATTAAAGTATTTTTAAACAGTGTACATTGAAGTTGAAGGAGCCTGATGGCTGAGTGGCTAGCGCTCTGGCACTCGGTACCACAGGTTTAGGGTTTACCATGGATATTTGTAGGAAACTCGCCTATTATATCGAACTGTTCTATAGTAATTTGCACAATGTGTTGTTTTAAGAGGAGGAAAAGTCTTTGGATTTTAATAGTTGTTCTAAATAATGCTTCTTGTAATACCACAGGTTTCGGGCTCGAGTCCCGGTTGTGCGATGGATGTTTTTAGCGGTTCGGAATCCGTTTTAAATTGTAGATCCCGGTCTAACAGGATCGTAGAGCATTGCGGGGGGATAGTGTTACTTCACGTCTTTAGCTTATCTTCAAGCTACACTCACCTCCTGGGACGTGGTAAGTGACTAACGAAAGTGCAGCGCTTGCCTTTAGACACCAAACACAATTACTTAAGTGTTTGCCAGCTTCATTGTAAAAAAAAAACAACATTGAAGTCAAAAAGTAAACAGTAATTTTGCCATTGGACATGTATTAACATATGCATTTGAAAAAACGTTGGCAATCTTTGTAAGAAGAGTGCTACGAACTATTTTCGGTGGTGTCAATGACAATGGAAATCGGCGAAGAAGTTACAATTTTGAACATTTTAGAGATATTGGCTTTCTAAAATGTTAAACTGAACAGAATAAGAATGGAAAGTGAGATTTCTCGAGAAATGTTACTATAAATGTGAGAAATGTTACTATGTCGAGAAATGTTACTATAGAAAAGAGAAATGTTACTATAAATGTGTCGAGAAATTGTCGAGAAATGTTACTATAAATGTGGGTTTTTGTGCTAATGCAGCTGGCGAACACTTAGACAATTGTCTTGGATGCCTTAAGGCAAGCGCCGCACCGACGTCACTCATTTAGAACTTACCCAGGAAATGCATGCAGCATGAAGATAAGCTACGGAAGGGTAGTAACAATACCTCCGCCACGCTCAACGATCCTGTTAGACTGGGGCCTACTGTTTAAAGTGGATTCCGAACCACTTCAAACAACCATGGCACCGCCGGGACACGAGCCCGAAACCTGTGGTACCGAGCGCCACAGCTCTAGCCAATAAGTCAATTCAAGCCCAGAAATGTTACTATAAATGATTAGTTCTGCAGATTTATCTTCTGCATGCGATTTACAATTAAAATTCAGTCGAAGGTTTGATTTTTTTCTTCTTATCTTGTCTTAGAGCGGTCTGGTGGCCAAGCGGCCAGCACTCTGGTCTTTGGTATGACAAGCTTCAGGTTCGAATCCTGGCGGTGGCATGGAGGTTTGTAGTGGTTCGGAATCCACTTTAAACTGTAGGTCCCGGTCTGTTTAACCCTCGTGTGAACAAGATGACCTTAGAGTGACAAACGAAACCAATCTCTAATCAAACAGCGGCCAAGTTTCTAGCGGTCTAGCCGTTGGTACCAGAGTCTTCAGGTTCGAATCTTGGCGGTAGCATGGATAATTGTGAGTGGTTTATAATCCACTTTAAACTGAAGGTCTAGATCTGTTTAGCCTAAAGTGTGCACTAGATAACGGCATAGCGACAAACCAAACCAAATATCTTGTCTTACAAAGTAAATTTGAAGTTAAAAGTTTGGAGGAGGTTAAAGAGTGTCGTTTATTAGTTATTAAAAAGGAAACTATTTTGTGCGAATTGAATTGAAGTAAATTAAGTCTTAAGCGATTCATTTAAACAACCATCGATACTTTTGTATTTATTATTTAAATATATTCCATTACAGAAAATGAAGCACACTAACAAAATACGAAATTTAGAGCAAACATTTACTTAATACACAATTTTCATTGCTTCTATCATTTAAATAAATAAAACCATTAAGTAGGAACAGACAGACATGAATAAAATATCTGCTTAAACTTCGGTGCTTCAAAAAAGGGGCCTGCATATTTTATGCGATAATCTCTGAAACAACAACAGAGTTTTCATCAGGGACAAAAAACAATTGAATAACAAATAAAAATAAAATTTAAATAACAAAACAATCTCACTGCAATTAAATGCAGTGAATTCAATGAAGATGAATAATTTAGCGAAATATTTAATGCAAAAATGATACAAGTGTTTAATTTATGCAAAGTTAGCATTCAATTTTTAAAATTGTTTTTCATTGGGGTTTTAAGTACATATAAAACAAAGTAAAAATTAATAATAATAATAAATAGACTTTCCAATCAGCATTCTGTAAGGATACATGAAAAAAGCAATTACAGAAAATTGAAAGATATTTGTCTGTTTAAATATGGGATTCATCTAAAAGAATATAGATAGAAACTTAATTAATTATGCCTTTTTTTTTTTTTTTTTTTTTTGAAAAAGTATTCTTTTCAATCGTTTTGTAAAACGCACTTTCTATTTAATTCTCATTATGAATTTTACATTAATAAAATGAGTAAAATTGAACAAAATGTTTCGTTCATATTAAAATTAACTTCATTTAAGAACAATACATTATTTTACAGTAATTATTTATTCGTTACATATTTTTAAATGAAGTTATTTTGATTTTCAACTGTTTTGTGAGAATATATTTCGCTTAGTGCTAGTGAGTGCTTAGTGAGAATATATTTCGCTACAGTGTAAAGCGGATTTCGAACCAGTACAAACATGCATGGCACCGCTAGGACTCAAACCCGAAACCTGTGGTACCGAGCCCCAAAGAGCTAGCCATTCGGCCATCAGGCTCCAAATGCAGGCCGAATATTTTTTTCGTTCTAACGCAACGCTTAGACAGTTGTCTTGGATGCCTTAAGACAAGCGCTGCACTGACGTTACTCACTTAACACTACCCAGGAGGTACGCGTAGCTTGAAAATATGCTACAGACACGGAGTAACACTACCTCCGTAACGCTCTACTATACTGTTAGACCAGGAACAGCTCATTTCTAGGTTTAAGTAATTGAACACTAAAGTATTAATACAAATTAAATTAATACACAATTAAAGCAAAAAAATAAAGTTTAATTGAAATTAAAATAAAAGTATATCATTTTATTATTAGCCTATTAAAAAGGAATTTGTGTATTCATCTATTGACTAAACTATACAACTTAAAAAGAAACATTATTTCAAAGCTTACGAACGTCAATAAACTGTTGTGAAGGGAAACAAAAAAAGAGTAAGTAATAAAACAGAAGAAAAAAAAAATTTAAATCATCCACGATAATAACAAAACTCACTTCTGCTTGTTTCTACAGCCAAACAGAGCGTTCGAAACATTTTCCTTCTTAATTTCAAACCACAAATGATAAAAATGAATCACACGCAAAACACAGCCCAACCTAATGAAAATTTTCGCACTCTTTAATAAGAGTTTTTTCATGAACTTCTTCTTCGAATATTTTTTTTCCTTCTCTTTTGGCCGTTTGCCATTTTAATGATATGTAATAGATGGCCAAAACACAACACGAGAATAATAAATATTTTCTCTTGAAAACGAGGAAAAAATGACTCAGTCGCAAAACTATCAGTTTGCGACTCTAATAATTTCACACCATTAAGACTCGCAACACTAATAATAAACATTCCAAACATAGCTGTTCCATGAAATACGACCCAATTTTCTTTCTTTTCTTTGGTAAAAATACTTTTTTCTTTCCTTTCTGTTACTTCCGTAATTTTTAATGATAGCCTGTTGTTTGGACGTTCGAAAATGTCCGCCATTTTCTTTATTTTTCACTTCTTTGTTTTAACTTTTTAACTTTGGGGAAATCTTATTGTCTGGCGTCGAGAGTAGTGATCTTTTAGCCTCGATACCAGCGTGAGTTTGCAGTCATTATAGGAAGCCATTTTTTTCCCTTCCCATTTTCTGTGGGGTTTTTAATTTTTATCAATTTGGTATTCAAACAGAGTTTCCGAAAGGATGTTATGAGAAAGGAAATTTAAAAGTAATGGGCTTCAAGTTTTCAGAGAGAATGTAAAAATGGAAAGAAAACTTGGCTGAAGATCCTAATTTAATTTAATTTTTTTAGTATCTTATCTATGAATATTCTAATTTGTTTCTTCGCCGAGTTTTTTTTTCATGTAAAATTTTGATGATTTTATTCATTATTTTATAATGTGATCAGAATTGTCAAAAAGAAATCTTGCCGTGCTGAAAATGTTGGAATTCCAAAAGGAAAGATCCATTCCATTTTGGGTCTCAAACGCGTCCAATCTCGATGGCCACCAAAAACATTAAATGCTCCTGTTCACACCGCATTGATTCTTCATGACATTTTCGCCAAAAATTAAACCACTATCGTTCCACAACCACCCTATTCACCTTTCTGGCTATTGCCTACACCGAAAAGACCCTCTGGGGACACCGTTTTGAGTCGATTGAAGAGATTTAACGTGAATCGGAGCTCGCTTTGAAGGATATCCCTGCCGATGACATTTTAGCATGCATTAAGGAGTGGAAAAAAAGTTGGCATAAGTGCATTGTGTCCGGTGGGGATTACTTTGAAGGCGAGGAAATAAATTTGGAAGAGTAAATAAAGAGTTTTGAAAAAAAAAAATTGGTCTTACTTTTTGGGCGCAGTAGTAAATACTGAATGATTCAGTAATTTAAAAATGTGTACCACTTGTACAGTGACTTCCCTCATGAACTGCCTTATCTTTGTTTCTTTTTGAAAACCGCTAATTCAGCAGATTTCTTTTTTTTTTTCCTTTCCATGGACTCCATTAGCATTCGCTGTTCATGCTTCGTGTGCAACATTTTTCTTTTTTTCTCTTCCAGCGACTCATGTGAAGAAATTTGTTTTATAAGTAATTGAATACAAACATGAAAAGGGCAGAGTCTCTTTTTCTTGCTAGTCTCTTGGAGCTCGGCCATATATCTCCCAGAGAAACAAAAACAAATGTTCGGAGGTGGCATATTCTCGAAACCAGGAACATTTGCGCAAGTGCTCTCCAATCGTCTTTTAATCAGTTTTAATGTTGCCGAATTCGGAGAAACAGACACCATATTGAATTACTCAACAGAAAGAACAAAAAAAAAAAAAAAAAAAAAAAAAAAAAAAAAAAAAGAAATAAAAGAACAGAAACTGAATCTTTTTCTTCCATAGGAACCAATGTAAACATTTTTCCTCCTTTATTTTTTTTTACTTTTTCTTCTCATTGTTAATAGAAAAGCAATGTAACACGGTAAGAAAAAAAAAATCCCTATGTTATTTTTAAGTTTTTTTAATTCTTATTTGAACATTTGGCAATGCATACGACGATTGTCATTTTAAGAAAAACATTCAGATAAATTTAATTGAACTTATTCCAGATCGAATACGTTTCTAAGAAAACTTAAGCTGACACATCAGAATTGGAAATTAAATAATTTTTCAACCATTTTTTTTTTTTTTTATCGGAAAAGGATTTAAAAATCTAATCAGAATTCTTTATTTTTTTCGAAACGAATTTTTTTTACTTCCCTTTTGGAAAAAAAAAAAAAAGAAGAGATGCTGTTTTAACAAATAATTTCAAATGATATTTGGAAGCGAAGGAATAAGTAAAAAAAAAAAATAATAACCGCCTTTGTTGTTTTTAAGGGCGTTTTTATTTCATTTAAATATTCGACAGTTCTGCCTTTTAGAAAATGAAACTGCGAATTTATCTTGTCTTTTATGGGGTACTTTTTATACAACGCGCAATTTATCTTTGTTGTAAATAGAAAGCATTTTGAGTGTATTTTCGAAAGGAATTCGAGCTCCATGGAATTAATTAAATTTGCAATATTATCTCCTTTGAACACATTTGTAAGAATAAAACGAAAAATAATATTTTCTCAGAAAATGGAGCTTTAGAAAATTTAAGAAAAAAAAAAAACTTACACTAAAAGTAGAATAATTGCAACACATGATCATAAAAAGGAAGATTTCCTGTAAATTATACCAAGAAAGTTATAAAGAGTTTAATTAAATTTGAATTTTTAATTTAATATTATAACTTTAATGATAAAAATTGTTTATGTCTAGCAAAGTGAAATAAAATACGCCAATAAGATAGTGATATTTGAGCACAGAAATCTTTTTTTGTGATATTATAGAATTTAAAAATCTAAAACAAAAATACTTAAAAAAACGTATAACTCAACTCATTTTTTTGTCTGGTTTTTGTGAGGGACAAATTGTGATTTTTGTGTATTGTGTTTTCATTTCATGTTTAACATGAGAAACATTAACATTTATAACATTTATTTTTTTTTAAACATAACATTTATGTTTAATATATATTTGTATGAATTAGTAATAAAGTTTTAATTTAGAAAGTTAACTGAAAAATTTATTTTTGGAAGCAAATCAGGAAGCATTTGATTTGATCTTAATTATGGTACTACTGCGCCCAAAAGTAAGAATCTTTATCTTTTTCAAAAACGCTTCATTTATTCTTCCACATTTATTTCATCGTCTTCAAAGTAATCCCCTCCGGTCCAATGCACTGATGCCAACTTTTTTTTCCAATCCACAACGCATGCCAAAAAGTCACCGGCAGAGAGGGCCTTCAAAGCGCGTGCCGATTCACTTTGGATCTCTTCAGTCGACTCAAAACGGTGTCCCCGGAGTGGTCTTTTAAGTTCAAGGAATACCCAGGTGTTAATACGGTGGTTGTGGAACGATATGGGTTTAATTTTTGAGAAAAAGTCACGAAGAATCCATGAAGTGTGAGCTGGCGCATTATCGTGATGCAAAAACCGTTGTCTTTCCATAAATGTGGCCATATTTTGCGAATAGCTTTACGCAAACTACGCATAACACTCTTGATAATATTCCTTCTTGACAGTTTGGCCCGGCGGAAGGAATTCATAATTATAGATAAATTTATGATAAATCTCTAGGAACATTTACTTTTTCTGTTATACAGCAAAAAAAAAAAAAAAAAAAAAATGAAAAATATTAGCATTCATAATACTTATGCCTGATGATTGACTCTTTAATTAACTTTAACCCTAATTGTAATTTATTGAGATTTCTCTAAGCATTTCATTAATTGTTTTTCTCAGTTTTATAAAGTTTTCATTCAACTTTATAAACAACGAAAGCACCTCTAATCCAGAAGAACTTTAGATTCAAGAAATGTTTTATAAAAAAATATATATATATATAATTTCTTTCTTTTTCACTGTTCAGCTAAAGTGAAAGTTTCTCCCAAAAAAATATATATATACTACGGAAGTTAATTCATTTAATTTATACATTTTAAATTATTTAATTATTTTACTAATTATGTTGACCACAGAGTTTAGTTTGAAACAAAAACGTAGTCTGCAGGTAAATCCACTTTACTGTCTGGAAAAAAATATCTCCATAAAGAATGAATAAATTATTTTACGAATAAAAATTTGATATACAGTAGAACCTATGTAAGTCGAACTTCAAGGGAGACGCCAAATAATTAGAGTTATAGAGTTTTCGACTTATGGAGGATTTCATCTTACACGGATTTTGCAAGGAAATATTCGACTTGTAGAGGTTTAGATTCTTTCTGACTTATTTTGAGTTAGAGAGGTAAAATGAATAAAAATCAAGTTACAGAGGTAATATTTACACAGAGGTGTTTATTTGCAACTTAAAAATTTTATTATGTACTACAATAAAAAATCAAAATATTTCGAAACGACATTACAATTAAAATATTATGTATTAAAAAGTCAGTTATTTGTATTATTATTATTTTTTGTTTCAGACAATTCGATCGTTCTCCATCTATTTCAGAGAATTGGTTATTCTATTTACTGTATACTCATACATTGTTTTCTAAGAAACAATGACGTGCATTGTCGGCAAATCCTTAAAGTCGGTAACATGTTTTTCTTCGAGCTATAGAGGTAATTAGTTTCAATGAATCGAGTTGTAAAGGTTGTAAAATAAAAACATTGCTAATGTTCGAAATACAGAGGTTCGATTTTTTTTTTTTCGAGTTACGGAGAAAAAAAATATATAGTCGTCACACGGCGTGTTACACGAAACCACAAGGGCTCACTTTGAAAACAGGTGTAAACTCCAGTCACTTTACAGAAAAAACGACACTTCCTGTCGACTCGTCGCAGAACACCCTTCCCACTTCTCCAAAAGCCTCCCGTTAAGAAAATCCGTAAAGAGGAGTGATCAGCTTCCTTCACTTCTCATTGCAGTGGACATTGACGGTGGTGACACATTTTCAGTTGATGTTCTCATATTGACCGCCATTTTCAAACGTTTGTAAAATAAGTAACCCGCCAAAAAATGGCAGGCTTTGCATAACAGATCACAGTGCTGGAACTGTCCGGCAGAACAGAATACTACCACACCACACCACTGCACTGTGCTTAGAGCTGAGTTGCTCCTTTACAGTTTGGGAAGGATGTGGGGAGAAGAAGGCATTGGGCTCTGCGACGCTCTACGGTCATGTGAGAGCGCGACCTACAGCTTAAAAAGGATTCCGAACCACCCACAAACAACCATGGCATCGTTCGAGATTCGAACCCGATGCCTGTGGTAACAAGTGCCAGAGTGATAACCACTCGGTCGTCAGTTCCCAGCAGAACAGACTGCAAACTTTAATTTTCTTTTTTTCCTGCATGCAAAATAAAAATGTTCAACAAAATCGACTTTGCACATCAAGACGATAAATGATATCCAGCAGCGACTGAGGGAAGAACAACGTTTTTTTAAATATTTTTTTTGTGGACATGAACACCGGCATCACACGTTTTCTAAAATAATTCCATTTATTATCAGATTACAAATTTTCAAACTTAGTTTCAAAGCAGATAATTTCATCATTATCTGCCCGATGCCCCCACCCCTCAATTTCGAATACACAATGAATCCTTTGTCAATGTCAGAAGCGAAGCCACTGAGCATGATTGGCCAACTAAGGGGGGTGACGGTCGCAGTGACAATGCCCCCTTACCGATAATGACGATAATTACGTTGTAAAACTCTGGGAAATTTTGCGAAGGCCCACGCATTGGACGACGACTGAAAGTTTAATCAGAACCCGGGGCTGGCCGGTGGCACGTGGCCACATCAACCGGAAGTGACGTACTCGCCGGGAAGGGAGGGGGAATGCAGTCCCGATGAAAGTCTTCCTCTTGATGAATACAGTGTCCGAATAATTGTGGTGTTGGAGGAGAAAGTGTAGAGGTCTTAACCACCCCTACCCCCTACCCTGCCGAGTAAATTAGGACGGACGATGGGATCGCGGATGCGGAAAGCAATGCGGACAATATAAGACGGAAAAATTAGTTCTAAAGCATTATTAAGTAGTGGACATTGAAGTTGAAGGGATCTGATGGCTGAGGGGCTAGGTCTCAGGCACTCGGTACCACAGGTTTCGGGTTTGCCATGGATGTTTGTAGGAAACTCGCCTATTATATCGATCTGTTCTATAGTAATTTACACTATGTGTTTTTCAATAGGCGGAAAAGTCTTTTCGGTTTTAATACTTGTTCTGAATGATGCTTCTAATAATATCTACAATTCTACCGCCCTATATTTCGACAAGTGTGGTCTAATGTCCAAGTGGCTAGAGCTCTCGAGTTCGGCACCGCAGATTTCGGATTCGAGTCCTGGCGATGCCATGGGTGTTTGTAGGGGTTCGGAATCCACTTTAAACCATAGGTTCTGGTCTAGCAGGATCATAGAACCTTGCGAGGGTAATGTTACTCGGCATCCGTAGCTTATCTTCAAGCTGCAAGCACCTCCTGGGTAGTGCTAAGTGAGTAACGACAGTGCAGCGCTAGCCTTAAGGCATCCAAGACATCTGTCTAAGCGTTTGCCAGCTTCATTAGAAAAAAACATTGAAATTGAAAACTATTCAGTAATATTCCCATTGGACCAGTATTAACATATGCGTCTGAGACAGGGTAACTAACAGTAAGAGAACAGAAAATGTCTGCAATCTTTGAAAGAAAAGTGCTACGAACTAATTTTGGTGGTATACATGACAATGGAAATGGGCGAAGAAGATACAATTTACAAACTTTTTAGAGATATTGACATTCTGAAATGTGTTAAACCGAACAGAATGAGATGGGCCCGTCATCTCATGAGAATGGAAAGTGATAGAGCTGCTTTGAAGGTTTTCAATGGAATCCCTTTTGGACAGAGACCAAGGGGAAGACCGAAAAGAGATGGGTCGACTGGTTTAGACTCTTACTTTAATGTTATTAAGATCAAATCCTGGAGGTCCGCGGCCAAGAAGAGAACAGCCTGACTGGATCTTTTAAAGAAATCTACGGTCATATTAGACGGGGATCTACAACTTAAAGTGGATTCCGAAGCCCTGCAAACATTTATGGAACCGCCGGGATTCGTGCCCGATGCCTCTAGTACGGAGCGCCACAGCGCTAGCCACTGGCCATCAGGCCCCAGCAGAACAGACTACAGACTTTCATTTTTTTTTTCCTACATGCAAAATAACAAATAATATAAGTGAAAATGTTAAAAGTCAATTCCTATTTTTTTTTTTTTTCACTCTATTGCAGAAAAGTGCTTGATAAATAAAGTTGAAATTTTCCTCTTGCATTTGGCGCCATCTATTATTAGATACATGTAACTTAAATCTAAAAAAAAAACTAATTAATTAAATTTAATGAATGAATTAATATATGAAAAACTGTATTAACATCCAGTGCCATAAATTGCAAGTTTCAAAAAAATGTTTGTGAACTGGAGTGGATGAATAAAAAGTTTTTTATGAACGATAGAATATTTGAACAAGATATATGAATATATATCTAGGGAGAATGTGAGCTAATAGAAGGAACTGAAAAGGACTTTGCACATCAAGAGGATAATTAAGTCCAGCAGCCACTGAGGGTTAGGAAAACATTTTTTTTTTTTAAACATGAACACCGACATCACAAGAATAGAATTATTTTCCAAAATAATTATATTCATTATCAGGAAAATTTCAAACTTAATTTCCAAACAGACAATTTAGCCATTATCTGCCCGATTCACCCCCCTCAGTAGAATATCCCCCTCTGTCAATGTCAGAAGCAAAGCCACCGAGCATGATGGTCAACTTGGGGTGGGGGAGGGGGTCGCAGTGACAATGGCCCCTTTCGATAATAATGATAATAACGCTGTAAAACTCGGGACATTACGCGAGGCCCACGCATTGGAAGACGAATGAAGGTTTAATTGGAACCCGGGGCTGGCCGGCGGTGCGTGGCCACATCGGGCGGTCAACCTTTTTGAAGTGACGCACTCACCGGGAAGCGAGTGATGAAAGTCTTCCTCTTGATTAATACAGTCTCCGAATAATTGCGGTGTTGGAGGAGAAAATGTAGAGTTCTTAACACCCCTACCCCCGAGTAGATTAGGACGGACGATGGATCGCGGATGCGGAAAGCATAAGACGGAAAATTGAGTTCTAAAGCATTATTAAGTAGTGGGCATGGTAGTTGAAAAGTAGACAGCACTATTCCCATTGACCGAACGCGGAGGTTTTGATTGTGTTGTTCGCAACATTGGCAACTAGCGTACCGATTACGGATGGAGCATCCATGCGGATAGATCCCTTAAACTCCTCGTATTAACTCATATTACTGTGTCCAAAAAGTAAGACTTTCAATTTAAATTCACGGGGGCTCATGGAATTTCAAGTTTTTTTTTCTTTTTTAGGTTGATGGCACTGTCCTTGACATCTGTGTGAAATTTCACGTCAAAATATTCATCAGTGTTTGAGTGACGCTTGGCTTTGTGAGACGCTCAAACTGATTCCGGAGATTTTGAAATGTCTGAATTCATTGAGTCAACGTGCATTCAATTGTATTTGCGGAAACGTATAGAATGTTACAGAAGGCATTTGGTGAGCATTCCTATATCGGAAAGAAATATTTAGAAATGGTATAAACAGTGCGCAAAGAAGGCAGAGAACGCGTTGAAGACGAAGAGCCCTCTGGTCGACTTACCGACGTAGGTCACGCCCCAAAATTAAATATTTGGTGCTTGCAAACCATTACAATTGGATTGGTTGCAAACCGTCGATTTACAATTGAAGTAAATTTGAAGATAAAAATTTGGAGGAGGTTAAAAAGTGTCATTTATTAATTATTAAGATTGAAATTATTTTTGTGGGAATTGAATGGAAAGAAACTCTATCTTAAAGGATTCATTTAAACAACCATCGATAGTTTTGTATTTATTATTTAAATACGATCCATTACCGAAAATGAAATATTAGATATAGAGCAAACATTTACTTAATACACAATTTTCATTGCTTCTATCATTTAAATATATAAAACCATTAAGAAGGAACAGACATATATGAATAAAATATTTGCTTAAACTTCGATACTTCAAAAAGGGGCTTACATATTTGATGCTTTGCCACGGAGCTATAATCGCTGAAACAACAACAGAGTTTTCACCAGGGAAAAAAAATTGTCTTTAAATAACAAAACAATCTCACGGCAATTAAATGCACCGAATGGAATGAAGATGAATAATTTAGAGAAATGTTTAATGAATGCAAAAATAACACGTGTGTTTAATTTATACAAACTTTGCATTCAATTTTAAAACTGTTCTTCATTTGGGAAGAACATGCAAAGAACATGCAAATCAAAGTAAAAAAAAAAATAAAATAAATAAACAAACTTTAAAATCCGCATTCTGTAAGCATACGTGAAAAATAGTAATTACAGAAAATTGAAAGATATTTGTCTATTTAGATACAGGATTAATCTCAAAGGATGAATAGAAACTTAAATAATTATGTTCTTTTTTTTTTTGTTTTGTTTTTTTAAAGTATTATTTTCAACCGTTTAGTAAAAGTCATTTTTTATTTAATTCTCATTATGAATTCTCATTATGGCTGATAAAAATTAATCACACGCAACACAGCCGAACTAATGAAAATTTTCGCACTCTTTAATAACAGTTTTTTCACGAACCCTTCCTTTCGAAATTTTTTTTTTTTCTTTTGGCCGTTTGCCATTTTAATGATATGTAATAGATGGCCGAAACACAACACAAGAATAATAAACATTTTCTCTTGAAAACGAAAAAAATGACTCAGTCGCAAAATTATCAGTTTGCGACTCTAATAATTTCACAATATTAAGACTCGCAACCATAATAATAGACATTCCGCACATAGCTGTTCAGTGAAATACGACCCAATTTCTTTCTTTTCTTTTATAAAAATACTTTTTTTTTTTTCTTCCTTTTTGTTACTTCCGTAATTTTTAATGGTAGCCCCGTTGTATGCGCGTTCGAAAATGGCCGCCATCTTTTTTTTTTATCGCTATTTCCGCTTCACTTCTTTGTTTTAATTTTAAGAACGCGAGTTTTAATTTAACAACATCGTTTGGGGAAATCTCATTGTCTGGAATCGAGAGTAGCGATCTTTTAGCCTCGATGCCAGAGTGAGTTTGCGGTAATTACAGGAAGCCATTTTTTCCCTTCCAAATGTTCTGTAACTGGTTTTAATTTTTATAAATTGAGTTTTCTGAAAGGATGTTATGAAAAGTAAAATTTCAAAGTAATAGGCTCAAAGTGTTCCGAGGGAATGTAAAAATGGAAATAAAACTTGGCTGAAGATCCTAATTTAATTAAATTTTTTTTATATGTTATCAATGAATATTCTAATTTGTTTCTTCGCCGAGTATTTTTCATGAAAAACTGTGAATATTTTATTCAATATTTTAGAATGTGATCAAAATTGTCGAATAGAAATTGGACATTTTATGGGCATTGTTTTATAAAAGCGGATAATACTACTGTGTCCAAAAAGTAAGACAACTTTTCAATTTAAAATTTCCGAGACATATGGAATTTCAATTCTTTTTTTTTTTCTTTTAGGGTGCTGGAACTGTCCTTGAGATCTCTGTGAAATTTCACGTCAAAATATTCATCAGTGTTTGAGTTACGCAACCGACGATTTACAATTAGCGACCTTGCTGATGATGCTGAAATTTCAAAAGGATCGATCCATTCAATTTGGGCATCAAACGCGTCCAATCTCGATGGGTACCGAAAACACTAAATGAGCTAGCTCACACTGCATGGATTCTTCGTGACTTTTTCGCCAAAAGTAAAACCCATATCGCTTCACAACCACAGTATTCACACAGTGCCACTTCTGGCTATTCCCTAAACTCTAAAGACCACTTCTGGGCGACCGTGCTGAGTCGATTGAAGAGATTCAACGTGAATCACCGCCCGCTTTGAAAGGCCATCCCTGCCGATGACTCTTTAGCATGCATTGATGATTGGGAAAAAAGGTTGGCAAAGTGCATTGTGTCCGGAGGGATGACTTTGAAGGCGATGAAATAAATTTGGAAGAATATATAAAGAGTTTTTGAAAAAATACATAATTCTTCGTACTTTGGGCACAGAGGCACCATAAATAACATCAAATCAAATACTCGTTGATTTGTTTCCAAAAGTAGATTTTTCAGTTAATTTTCTAAATTAAAATTTCATTACTATTTTATGCAAATATAAATTAAACATATTTAAAAAAGAAAAATAATTAATTGGTCTTACTTTTTGGGTACTGTAGTACTTATTGAATGATTCAATAATTTAAAAATATGTATCACTTGTCCAGTGACTTCCATCATGAAGTGCCTATCTTTGTTCCTTTTCGAAAACTGCTAATTCAGCAGATTTCTTTTTTTTCCTTTCCATGGACTCCATTAGCATTCGCTGTTCATGCTTCGTGTGCAACATTTTTTATCTCTTCCGGCGACTCATGTGAAGAAATTTGTTTTATAAGTAATTGAATCCAAACATGAAAAAGGTAGAGTCTCTTTTTCTTGCTGGTCTCTCACCATTTATCTCCCAGAGAAACAAAAACAAAATGTTCCGAAGGTGGCATATTCTGGAACCAGGAACAGTTGCGCAAGCGCTCTCAATCGTCTTTTAATCAATTTTAATGTTGCCGAATTCGGAGGAACCGACTATATATTGAATTACTCAACAGAAAGAACAGACAAAAAAAAAAAAAAAAGGAAAAGAAAATAAAGAACAGAAACTGAATCTTTTTCTTTCATAGGAACCAATGTAAACATTTTTCCTCCTTCATTTTTTTTTTTTTTTATTTCTTTTTCTCATTGTTAATAGAAAAGCAATGTAACACAGGAAGGAAAAAAATCACTATGTTATTTTTATGTTTTTTTTAATCTTGTCTGAACATTTGGCAATGCATAGACGATTGTCATTTTAAGAAAAACATTCAGATAAATTTAATTGAACTTATTCCAGATCGTATACGTTTCTTAAGAAAACTTAGCTGTCACATCAGAATTGGAAATTAAATAATTTTTCAACCATTTTTTTCCTTTTTATCGGAAACAGAAATTAAAAATCTAATGAGAATTCTTTATTTTTTTTACACATTCTTTTCGAAACGCCATTTTTTTTTTATTCTTTTCTTTTTGAAACGCATCACCGGTAAAAAAAAAAAAAAAGAAGAAAAAAAAAAAAAAAAAAAAAAAAGAAAAGGGATGTTGTCTTAACAATCATTTCAAAAGTTATTTGGAAGCGAAGTAATAAGTAAGAAAAATAATAACCGCCTTTGTTGTTTTTAAACGCGTTTTTATTTCATTAAAATATTTCCCCAGTTCTGCCTTTCAGAAAATGAAACTGCGTATTTATCTTGTCTTTTATGGGGCACTTTTTATAACAACGCACAATTTATCTTTATTGTAAATAAAAAGCATTTGAGTGTATTTTCGAAGGAATTCAAGCTCCCTGGAATTAATTAAATTTGCAATATTATCTCCTTGGAACACATTTGTAAGAAAAATAAAATGAAAAAAAAAATATTTCCTCAGAAAAGGGAGCTTTCGAAAATTTAAGGAACAAAAAAACTTACACTAAAAGTAGAATAATTACAGCACATAATCATAAAAAATGGAAGATTTCCTGTACATTATACCAAGAAAATTCTCAACAATTTAATAAAGTTTGAATTTTTTTTTAATTTGATATTATAACTTTAATGATATAAATTGTTTATGTCTGGCAGAGTGAAATAAAATACGTCAATAAGATATTGATATTTGAGCACCAGAAATCTTTTTTCGTGATTATAGAATTTAAAAACTAAAACAAAAATACTTCAAAAAAAGGTACAACTCAACCAGAGTGGACATTTTTTGTCTGGTTTTAGTGAGGGTCAAATTGTGGTTTTTTTGTGTTTCATTTCAAGTTTTAACACTTCAGTACGTGTATTAATACATAAAATATGTTTAATATATATTTGTATGAATTAGTAGTAAAGTATCAATTAAAGTTAACAGGAAAATCTGTTTTTGGAAGTAAATCAGCGAGTATTTGATTTGATGTTAATTATGGTACTACTGTGCCCAAAAAGTAAGACCATGTTTATTTTCTTCAAAAACTCTTTATTTATTTTTCCAAATTTATTTCATCGTCTTCAAAGCAATTTCCTCCGGACACAATGCACTTATGCCAACTTTTTTTTTCCTGAATACCTACTAAAAGTCATCGGCAGGGATGGACTTCAAAGCACGCGGCAATTCACGTTGAATCTCTTCAATCGATTCGAAAGCGGTTTCCCCGGGTGGTCTTTTGAGTTTAGGGAATAGCTGGAAGTCGCATGGTGTGAATACTGTGGTTGTGGAACGATATGAATTTAATTTTTGGTGAAAAAGTCCCGAAAATCAATGTAGTGTGAGCTGGCGCATTATCATGATGCAAAAACCAAGAGTTGTCTTTTCATAAATGTGGCCTCGTTTTGCGAATAGTTTCACACAAACGACGCATAACACTCAAATAATATTCCTTGTTGACAGTTTGGCCTGGCGGAAGGAATTCATAATAGTAGATAAATTTATGATAAATCTCCTAGGAACATTTACTTTTTCTGTTATACAATAAAAAAATGAAAAATATTAACATTCATAATACTTATGCCTGATGATTGACTCTTCAATGAACTTTAACCCTAATTGTAGTTTCTTGAGATTTCTCTAAGCATTTCATTAATTGTTTTTGCCTCAGTTTTATAAAGTTTTCATTCAACTTTTATAATCAACGAAAAGCACCTCTAATCCAGAAGATCTTTAGACTAAACAAAGTTTTTACGAAAAAAAAAAAAATAGAATTTCTAAATTGTTCAGCTAAAGTGAAAGTGTCTCCCTACAAAAAAAAATACTACATTTGATTTATGCATTTTAAATTGTTTAATATTTTGAAATTTAAAGTTACAAATTTGATTCACAAGTGCAAGTCACTCAAGGTCAGAGATTTTCAGAGTTCTCCAGTCTACGAAGAATCTAAGGCAGACGTTGGTTATCACACGGCGTGATACACGAAACCACAAGGGGCTCACTTTGGAAATAGGCATCCCATTTGTTAAATAGTCCTATCTGTTCAGTCACTTTACAGAAAAAACGACACTTCTTATCGACTTGTTGCAGAAACACCCTTTCTCCTTCTCCAGAAACCTCCCTTTAAAAAAAAATCCTTCAAAAGGGGCGATCAGCTACCCTCATTTCTCACTGGAGTGGACACTAACGGTGATCACACATTTTCTACTGTTGCTCTCATGTTTACGCCATTTTCAAACTTTTGTAAAGCAAGAATCCCCCAAAAATACCAGGTTTTGCATAACAGATGGCAGTGCTGGAACTATCCAGCAGAACAGACTACTACTACTGTTACTACACCACACCACATCACTGTGCTTAGAGCTGAGTTACCCTTTTATAGTTTGGGAATGATATGGGGAGAAGAAGTCTGATTGGGCTCTGTGACGCTCTATGGTCATATGAGACGGGGTCGTACGGTTTAAGTGGATTCTGAACCACAACTACAAACATCCAAGGCACTGTCGGGATTCGCACCAGATACCTGTGGCACCGAGTGCCAGAGTGCTAGCCGTGAGTTCCCAGCGGAAACTGCAGATTTTCATTTTTTTTTTTTTTTCTTGCATGCAAAATAAAAATGTTCAACAAAATCAAATTTGCGCATCAAAAGGACAAATGAGCCCAGCAGCGACTGAGGGAAGGGTGACATTTTTTTTTTAGACATGACGCCAGCATCACAAGTTTTCTATAATAATTCCATTTATTATCAGATTACAAATGTCAAACTTAGTTTCGCACCACCGGCCAGCCTTTAGAAAAGTCTTTTACAAACAAAGTTGAAGTTTTCCTCTTACATCTGGCGCCATCTATTATTAGATACATGCAACTAAAATCTGAAAAAACTAAAATTAATCAATTAAATTGAATGAATGAATTAATATTTGCAAAAAACAATATCAACATCCAGTGTCGTCCACTACAAGTTACAAAAAAATGTATTTGAACTGGAGTTGATGAATAAAAAGTATTTTATGAACAATTGAAAATGTGAATAAGATACATATAGGGAGAGTGTGAGATAATAGTAGGAATTGAGAATTGTTCAAACAAATGGACTTTGCTCTTGAAGAGGATAAATGCGATCCGGCAGCGACTGAGGGAAGGACAACATTCTTTTTTTGCACAAGAACACCGGCATCAAAAGTATTCTAAAATAATTCCCTTCATTATCAGATTACAAATTTTAAAACTCAGTCTCCAAACAAATAATTTAGTTAGTATCTGCCCTACACCCCCTCCCTCAATTTCGAATCTCCCCCTCTTCTGTCAACGTCAGAAGCGAAGCCACCGTGCATGATGGCCAACTAAGGGGCGGGAGGGGGGTACGGTCGCAGTGACAATGGCCCCTTACCGATAATAATGATAATTACGTTGTAAAACTCGGTGGTATATTGGACGATGAATTAAAGTTTAATTAGGACCCGGGGCTGGCCGGTGGCGTATGGCCACATCGGGCGGTCAACCGGAAGTGACGTGCTCTCTAGGAGGGAGGGGGAATGCAATCCCAATGAAAGTCTTCCACCTCTTGATTAATACGGTCTCCGAATAATTGTAGTGTTGTGGGAGAAAGTGTAGAGTTCTTATGCTCCCCTACCCTCTACCTCTCCCGAGTAGATTAGGATGAACGATGGGGTCACGGATGCGGAAAGCAATGCGGAAAATATAAGGCGGAAAACTGTGTTTTAAAGTATTATTAAGTAGCGGATATTAAAGTTGAAAAGTATACAGTAACGTTCCCATTGGCGCCTGAATGTCACAGTGACTAGCGCTCTGGCGCTCGTACCACAGCTTTCGGGTTCGAGTCCCGGCGGTGCCATGGATGTGTGTAGGGGATCGGAATCCACTTTAAATCGCGGGTACCGGTCTAACAGGAACGTAGAGCGTTGCGGGGGTAGTGTTACTCCGCGTCCGTAGCTTATCTTCACGCTACACGCACCTCCTGGATAGTGCTAAGTGAGTAACGTCGGTGTAGTGCTTGCCTTAAGGCATCCAAGAGAGCTGTCTAAGTGTTTGCCAGCTGCAATAGAACAAAAAAAAAAAATTATTAAGAGGGAAACTATTTTTGTGGTAATTTATTAAAATTAAACTCATTCGTAAACGATTTATTTAAACAACCATCGATTGTTATCGATTTTCGAGCTATATGTGATCCCCAGGTAGTGCTCAATGAGTAACAGCGGTGCAGCCTTTGCTTATGGCATAAAAAACTGTGTATTACCAGCTGCATTAGAACAACAACAACAGTTCAAATTCACAGTAATTAATTTATTTAAATAACCATCGATAGTTTTGTATTTATTCTTTAAAACCTGTCTATTACAGAAAATGAAACACCCTGATGAAATATTAGATTTAGAGCAAACATTTATTTAATACACAATTTTCATTACCTGTATCATTTAAATAAATAAAACCATTAAGTAGGAACAGACAGGCATGAATAAAATATCTGCTTAAGCCTCGGTTCTTCAAAAAAGGGCCTGCATATCTGATGCTCGCAGCGGAGCTTATAATCGCTGAAACAACAACAGAGTTTTCTGTAGAGACAAAAAACAATCGCCTTTAAATAACAACACAATCTCACGGCAATTAAATGCAGTGAATGGAATGAAGATGAATAATTTAGCGAAGTGTTTAATGAATGCAAAAATTAAATACATGCGATTAGTTTATAATAAGTTTACATTTAATTTTAAAACTGTTTTTCATTTGTGTTTTAAGTACATATAAAACAAAGTAAAAAATTAAACAATAATAAATAGACTTTACAATCCGCATTTTGAAAGTATAAATGAAAAATTGTTATTACAGAAAATTGAAAGATATCTGCCTATTTAAATACGGGATTAATCTCAAAGGATATATAGAAACATAATTAATTATGCTTTTTTGTTTGGAAAAAGTATTATTTTCAACCGTTTTATAAAACCCATTTTCTATTTAATTCTCATTATGAATTTTACATTAATAAAATCAGTTGACACAATTGAACAAAATGTTTTCGTTAATATTAAAATGAACTTCTTTAAGAAAAATAAATTATTTTACAGCAATTATTTATTCGTTACATATTTTTAAATGAAGTTATTTTGATTCTCAAATGTTTTGGTGAGAATACATTTCGCTTTTTTTTTTAATTTACAGTTCATTTTTTTTTTTGGTTCTAATGCAGCTGGGAAACACATAGACAGTTGTCTTGGATGCCTTAAGGGAAGCTCTGCACAGACGTTACTCACTTACCACTATCCAGGAGGTGTATGTAGCTTGAAGATATGCAAAACACGCGGAGTAACACGACTCCCGCAACACACTACGATCCTATTAGACCGGGACCTACGATTTAAAGCGGATTCGAACCCCTACAAACATCCATGCCACTGCCGGGACTCAGACCCGAAACTCGTGATACTGAGCACCAGAGCTCTAGTCACACTGTCATTTAGGCCCCAATTTACAAAGCTTATTGCTAGGTTTAAATAATTGGACACTACAGTAAGTTACCAATTAAAGTAAAAACAAAGTTTAATCGAAATTAAAATTAAAATACATCATTTTATTATTAACCTATTAGTATTAGTACCTGAATTTTGTGTAATCATCTATTGATTACACCATAAAACACTTAAAAGGAAACATTATTTCAAAGCTTACGAACATCCATAAACTGTTAGGATATGAAAAAAAAAAAAAGAAAGTAAATAATAAAACAGAAGAAAAAAAGATCATCCACGATAATAACAAAACTCACTTCTGCTTATTTTTACAGCCAAACAGAGCGTTCGAAACATTTTCCTTCCTAATTTCAAACCACCCTCGTAACGACTTGGCTGATAAAAATGAATCACACGCAGCACAGCCGAACCTAATGATAATTTTCGCACTCTTTAATAACACTTTTTTTCATGAACCCGTTCTTTGGAATATTTTTTGTTCTTCTCTTTTGGCCGTTAGCCATTTTAATGATATGTAATAGATGGCCAAAACACAACACAAGTATAATAAACCTTTTCACTTGAAAACGAGGAAAAAAAATGACTCGAAGCGAAATTATCAGTTTGCGACTCTAATAATTTCACACCATTAAGACTCACAACAATAATAATAAACATTCCGCACATAGCTGCTCGATGAATTACGACCCAAGTTTCTTTACTTTTATCAAAAATACTTTTTTTTTTTTTCCTTTTTGTTACTTCTGTAATTTTTAATGGTAGCCCTGTTGTTTGCGCGTAGGAAAATGTATTCCATCTTTTTTTCTCTCTTAGCGCTCTTTTTCACTTCACTTCTTTGTTTTAACATTTTCGAACGCGGGTTTAACAACATCGTTTGGGGAAATCTTATTGTCTGGTGTCGAGAGTAGCGATCTCTTAGCCTCGATGCCAGCGTGAGTTTGCAGTCATTATAGGAAGCCATTTTTTTTTTTCCCTTCCCCATTTTCTGTGGGGGGTTTTAATTTTTATCAATTTAGTATTCAAACGGAGTTTCCGAAAGGATGTTACGAAAAAGGAAATTTTAAAGTAATGGGTTCGATGTGTTCTGAGGGAATGTAAAAAAGGGAAATAAAACTTGGCTGAAGATCCTAATTTAATTTAATTTCTTTTTCTGCATCTTATCAATGAATATTCTAATTTGTTTCTTCGCCGAGTATTTTTTTTCATGAAGATTCAATATTTTTATAATGTGATCAGAATTGTGAAAAAGGAATTCGAACATTTATGGACATTGTCTTATAAAATCTGATTATCTAGATCCATTTATTAAGGTGAGAATATTAAGAGTTAGTTTTTGTGTGGATAGAATAGTGTGTTTCATTGACATAGAGAAAGGTATTATTTTCGATGATATTTATGGAAATATATATATCTATATCTAATGCAGCTGGCTAACACTTAGACAGTTGTTTTGGATACCTTAAGGCAAGGGCTGCACCGACGTTAATCACTCAGCACTACCCAGGAGGTGCGTGTAGCTTGAAGATGTGCTACAGACGCGGAGTAACACTACCCCCGCAACGCTCTACGATCCTATTAGACAGGTACCTACGGTTTTAAAGTGAATTCGAACCACTACACATCCATGGCACAGGCGGGACTCACTCGCCAAACCCGTGATACGAGCACCAGAGCGCTAGCCATTCAGGCTCAATTTACAGCTCATTGCTTGGTTTAAATAATTGAATACTATAATTGAACAAGTAAGTTATCAATTAAAGTAACAATAAAGTTTAATTGAAATTTAAATTAAAGTACATCATTTTATTATTAACCTATTAGTATTAGTAAGGAATTCTGTGTAATGATTTATTGACTACATCATAAAACTTTAAAGAAACTTTATTTCAAAGCTTACGAACATCCATAAAGTGTTGCGATAGGCAAAAAAAAAGATAGTAAGTAATAAAACAGAAGAAAAAAAAGAAATCATCCACGATAATAACCCAAACTCTCTTCTGCTTGTTTTTACAACCAAAGAGAGTGTTCGAAGCATTTTCCTTCCTAATTTCACACCCCTCGTAACGACTTGACTGATAAAAATTAATCACATCTGAACACAGCCGAGCTAATGAAAATTTTCGCACTCTTTAATAACAGTTTTTTCACGAACCTTCTTTTGAATTTAGTTTTTTATTTCTCTTTTGGCCGTTAGCCATTTTAATGATATGAAATAGATGGCCAAAACACAACACAAGAATAATAAACATGAAAACGAGGAAAAAATGACTCGATGCAAAATTATCAGTTTGCTACTCTAATAATTTCACACCATTAAAAGACTTGCAAACAATAATAGTAAACATTCCGCACATAGCTGTTCAGTGAAATATACGACCCAATTTTCTTTCTTTTTACTTTTATGAAAATACTTTTTTTTTCCTTTTTCTTTTTTTGTTACTTCTGTATTTTTAATGGTAGCCCTGTTGTTTGCGAAAATGAAAATGTCCACCATTTTCCTTTTTTTTTTCCGGCTCTTTTTTCTCTTTTTTGTTTTATTTTTTTCGAACGTAGGTTTTAATTTAACAACATCGTTTGGGGAAATCTCATTGTCTGGCCTCGAGAATAGTGATGTTTTAGCCTCGATGCCAGCGTGAGTTTGCAGTCATTGTAGGAAGCCATTTTTTTCCCTTCCCATTTTCTGTGGGGGTTTTAATTCTAATCAATTTAGTATTCAAACGGAGTTTCCGAAAGGATGTTATGAGAAAGAAAATTCTAAAATATTGGGCTCGAAGTTTTCTGAGGGAATGTAAAAAATTGAAAGAAAACTTGGCTGAAGATCCTAATTCAATTTAATTTTTTTTTTTTTCTTTTTTTTTTTTTTTTTTGTATTTTGTCAATGAATGTTCTAATTTGTTTCTTCCTCGAGTATTTTTTCATGAAGATTTTATTCAATATTTTATAATGTGATCAGAATTGTGAAAAAGAAATCGAACATTTTATGGACACTGTTTTATAAAAAGCGGATAGCATATATATAAACATTTATTAAATTGGATATTAAAATGTTAATTTTAAGTGGATAGAATAGTGTGTTTTATTGAGATATTAGAGAGTTTTTCAATCACATTTTTTATCGTTCGATATTTTTTCTTCCTAACGCGCATGCTCATAGGAAAATTGTACTAGTGCGCAAGCATATCTGTCATATTGCACTACTGCTCATGCGATTTGAAGGCGTTTCTGATAACGTAAGAAAACGAACATGGCCGCAAAATGATGAAACGATGTGGTATTAGACGTGTTAGGAAACGGGATGAACAAAAAATTTAACACTATAAATGTAATGTAAATAAATTAAATTATATTTTAGAATTATCTAGGATCTAGTACTAAGAAGAAATGTGTTTAAATGTAATTATTTAAAGATAAAAGATTTATTTAAAAGATTACGAACATCAATAAACTGTTACGATAGGAAAAAAAGGAAGTAATAATAAAAGTAGAAAAGAAAATCATCCACTATAATAACAAAACTCACTTCTGCTTGTTTTTACAGCCAAAGAGAGAGTTCGAAATATTTTCCTTCCTAAATTTAAACCTCCCTCGTAACGACCAAGCTGATAAAAATTAATCACTCGCAGCACAGCCGAACCTAATGATAATTTTCGCACTCTTTAATAACACTTTTTCATGAACCGTACTTTGAATTCTGTTTTTTGTTTCTCTTTGGCCGTTAGCCATTTTAATGATATGAAATAGATGGCCAAAACACAACACAAGAATAATAAACATCTTCACATGAAAACGAGGAAAATGACTCAGTTGCAAATTATCAGTTTGCGACTCTAATAATTTCACATCATTAAGACTCGCAAACAATAATAATAAACATTCCGCACATAGCTGTTCAGTGAAATACGACCCAATTTTCTTTCTTTTCATTTATGAAATAACTTTTTTTCCGTTTTGTTATTCCCCCTTCCTCCCTAATTTTTAATGGTAGCTCTGTTGTTTGCGCATTGGAAAATGTCCGCCATTTTTTTCATTTTCCCGCTCTTTTTCACTTCACTTCTTTGTTTTAATTTTTTTTAGAACACGTGTTTTAATTTAACAACATCGTTTGGGGAAATCTTATTGTCTGGCGTCGAGAGTAGTGATCTTTTAGCCTCGATGCCAGCTTGAGGTTGCTGCAAATTATAGGATGCCATTTTTTTTCACCATTTTCTGTGGGGGTTTTAATTTTTATCAATTTAGTATTCAAAAACGGAGTTTCCGAGAGGATGTTATGAGAAAGGAAATTTTAAAGTAATGGGCCTGAAGTGTATTGCTGAAGATCCTTATTTAATTTTTTTTTTTTTTTTTTTTTGTATCTTATCAATGCATATTCTAATTTGTTTCCTTGCCGACTATATTTTTCATGAACAATTTTGAAGATTTTATTCAATATTTTATAATGTGATCACAATTGTCAAAAAGAAATTGAACATTTTATGGACTTTGTTTTAAAAGCGGATAATTTATCTCCATATTTTAAAATGGATAGTAAAGGTTAGTTTTATGTGGATAGAAGAGCGTGTTTCTTTTGAGATATTAGAGAGTTTTTGCATAACGTTTTTCATCTTTCGATATTTTTTCTTTTCCTAGCGTGCATGCCTCAGGAAATATTGCACCATTGCGCATGCGATTTGAAAGCGTTTTTTGACAACGTAAGAAAAAACCAACATGGCCGCAAACTCATGAAGCGATGAGAAATTAGACGCATTAGGAAGCGGGGTAAACAAAAATTAAACACTATAAACTTAATTTAAATAAATTAAATTATTTTTTAGAATAGTCTAGGATCTTGTACTAAGAAGAAATGTATTTTAAATGTAACTAAAAACATTTTTATTTATCAACGAAATCATCAACGATGAAGATCAACGAAGACACATATACGATCTTCTACAAATCATGGAAGTAAGTGTTCCAGTTTATTCTTTAAATTAAAATATTCTATGATGTAGTTTTTGTTTCTTAACATAACTATATTTAATACTAATTAATTTAAAATTCCCATGATTATCTGTTAATGCTTAATCAATTTTCATTCATATAACATAACACGTTTTGTCTATAATGACGTTTGAGTACCTAACTAACTAAAAAGTATATTTTTATTAATCCTATCCGATCCGTCTAATTCCACATTGTTTCCTCAGTTTCATCCCCATGTTGATTTTTCTTAGGTTATCAGAAACGCTTTCAAATCGTTTCATGCACTGTAATGCAATATTACAGATATGCACGTGCAATAGTGCAATGCTTCCTATGAGCATGCGCGCTAGGAAGAAAAAAATATCGGACGATTATGCAAATACTCTCTATCAAAGAAAGGCATTATTTTCAATGATATTTATGGAAATATAGTGCATCAAATTTAAAAAAGTGTGCAATTTTAATTAGCAAATTTTTTTTTTATAAAATGTTCTTTCAGTATTATTTAATGAATTACTTACGGTTTCATGTACAATTATTGAAATTTATAAATAAAATAACCATCTTTTTTTATTTGGCTATTTCAGTTTCATCATATTCTTACGAATCATTTAGTATTTCAGTTTAAATAAATTTTTCGTTCATTTTTTTTTTAACAAATCTTTTAAGCTTGAAATTTTTTCTACTTTTTTTTTGTACTAAAAAATAAAATTTGAAAATGCAAAATTTTTATTACATATGTTCCTTTTATCTAATTAAAAATTTTCTTTCTTTTGGATAACTTATAAAGCATAATAATTTTTAGTTTTCTATACTACTGTGCCCAAAAAGTAAGATCAATTACTTTTTCTTCAAAAAACACTTTATTTATTTTTCCAAATTTACTTTACCGCCTTTAAAGTAATCTCCTCCGGACACAATGCACTTGTGCCAACTTTTTCTAATCCTTAAGGAATGCTAGAAAGTCATCGGCAGGGATGGCCTTCAAAACGCTCGCCGATTCACGTTGAATCTCTTCAATCAACTCAAAAAGGAGTAAAGGAAATGAGTGTCTTTGAGTTTAGGGAATAGCCAGAAGTCGCACGGTGGGAATACGGTGGTTATGGAACAAGGGTTCATTTTGGGTGAAAAGGTCACGAAGAATCAATGCAATGGGAACTGGCGCATTCAGTGTTTTGGTACCCAACGAGATTTGACACGTTTAAAGCCCAAAATGGAATAGACCGATCCTTTTGAAATTCCAACATCATCAGCAAGGTCTTTAATTGTAAATCGATGGTTTCCAAGCACTAAATCTTTAATTTCTTGGACGTGAACTTCGTGGGTTGAGGCTTATGGTCAACCAGAGGGCCCTTCGTCTTCAACGCGTTCTCTGCCTTCTTTGAACTGTTTCTACCACTTCTAAACATTTCTTTCCGATACAATTATGCTCACCGAATACCTTCTGCAACATTCTACATGTTTTCGAATGCAAGTTCTCTTCTCAATGAATTCTGACATTTCAAAAATTGCCGGAGTCACTTTGAGCGTCTCACAAGTCCAAGCGCAACTCAAACACTAATGAATATTTTGACGTGAAATTTCACAGAGATGTCAAGGACAGTGCCAGAGCAACCTAAAAGAGAAAAAATTGAAATTCCGTAAACTTCAGGAATTTTAAATTGTAAATGGGTCTTACTTTTGAACATAGTAGTGCTTCGTAGAGACGTACTCTGTAAAATCAAACTCCGTTTACCATCTCTACCTAAACAACTGCTAATTTACCATTTTCCCTCCAACCAAAATAAATCAATAGAACATTACACGGCGAAACTACAGCGATCCACATTCTTAGAAAATTTGAATACTGCTGCGCTGCTGCCATTTAAAACGAACATTTAAATGAAAATACGAAGCTCTGTAAGCCGAAACATAACGACCCAACGAGGGCACTGGAGGCAAACTATTTCCTGCCTTGTTGCCATTCCACGCGAACTAATTCACTCCCATAAAAGTTCTTCGGTGAAATATAAACGAATATAAAAAAGGCACGCCCTCTAACGAAAACAAATATCAATTTAATAATAATTTTTGTAAGGGTGAGTTTTCTTTCATTTAGAAATGGAGAAAACATGAGAAAAATCAGGATATCCATTTAGAGCTTTTACAGCTTTTTTTTTTTTTTAAAATATATAATGGTCGACGAAAAAAAAATAAATAAACGGATTCAGCTACCTCAATTTCAACTGTTTGGTTGCGATAAAAATTTGGGAACGTTACGCCTTGGTGGGTAATTTTATTTTTAACTTTATTCTGCAGTATCTCAGAGATATAATTTCCGCGTTCCCCTGAGGTTTTATAGCAACGACTAGAGGAAACATTCCAGAAATTTTAGAAGGAATTGCTCATCTTTTTCAGTGCGAGTTAAATCGTGTGTTTTTATGTAGTAAGTATGAATTTTTCTTATTTGTGCTCTAGATGAGTGATTCCAAGATTAAGTAACGCATACTTTATTTATTCGGATTTGGAAACGTGTATTTTTCTTTCTATTTATTTTTTGAATTTATATTTTTTGAAACATTTTTGTTTGAAAAAGAGAATTCGTTGATGTTTCTTAAAAATACTACTGTGCCCAAAAAGTAAACCTCATTTTTTTTTTTTTCAAAATTCTTTATTTATTCCTCCAAATTTATTTCATCACCTTCAAAGTAATCTACCCGAAACAATGCACTTCTGCCAACTTTTTCCAATCCTCAATGCATGCTCAAAAGTCATCGGTGGGATGGCCTTCAAAAAGCGCGCGACGATTCACGTTGAATCTCTTCAATTAACTCAAAGCGGTGTCCCCGGAGTGGTTTTTTGAGTGTAGGGAATAGCTAGAATTCGCACGGTGTGAATACGGTGGTTGTGGGAGGGATATGGGTTTAAGTTTTTGGGGAAAGAGTCACGAAGAATCCGTGATGGCCATTGGCGCTATGGCGTTTGATACCACAGGCTATAGGCTCGAATCCTGTCATTGGTATGGATGTTTGTGAGCGGTTCGGAATCCACTTTAAACTGCAACACCGGTCTGTTTATCCTTCGTGTGCACAAGATGACCGTAGAGCGACTAATCAAACTAATCTAACTAAAACGAAACAAAAAGTTAATCGATGAATTGTTTGCATCCATTCACTTTGTTTCATTTCAGTTCGATTTAGCTTCTTTTATTTGTTTGCATTTTTGCACACACATTTATTTTTATTAGCTTTGGTTTAAAAACAAACAATTAAATCACTTACGGAGAAAACTTGCTACTAGGATCATAAAAAAAAAAAAAATAAACTTTTGAAAAATTTTGTTTCAATTTTTGAAATAATATGTTATATGACATTTGGAATAAATTTAAATATTTCTCACTATCAAATAATAAAATTACTAGTAATGTAAAAAATAGTCTGCAATATAATTTCTTTTTTTTTTTTCTAATTATTCAACACAGCGAAATACATACTTGAAAAATCAATGAGATTAACAGAAATCTACTGATTTATTCGCCTGAAATATGATGTTGTCTAGAATGTAATTTAATGTAATTTGTTAATGTAGTTTGTTAATTTACTTTTCATTCTTGTCCTTATCACCGACCTCTAATATCAAACATTTTAGGAACGGATTCCACAATATTTATTTCTAAAAATGTTTTTAAACATATTTGATATTAAGAAGATACTACTGTGTCCAAAACATAAGACCAATTCCCGGGGGCATATGAAATTTCAATTTTTTTACTTTTTTATGTTGCGCTTACACTGTCCTTGACATCTGTGTGAAATTTCACGTCAAAATATTGATTAGTGTTTGAGTGACGCTTGGCTTTGTGAGACGCTAAAAATGATTCCTGAGGCTCAATGCCCAGGCGTTTAAGTGCTTTTAGGGAGGAGGTGGTTGTTCTGGGTACTGATTTCTCAGAATCTATGCATCCAAATTTCTTGAAAATTTAATCACTAATTTAATTTAGTATAATTTATTTTGTCCATTAAATATCATTTTGTTATCTGCATTTCTTCCTGGTGTAGAAATTTTAATGCTCAGTAAGGGATTCTTGAATTATCGTATCAATATTTTATACGGGTAGAATTCACTTTAAATAACACTATTCGCGAAACATTTTTTGAAGAAGGAATTGATCAACGCACTACGAGTACTTACAGCATAGGAAATGCAAATGTTTAACATCCCAAGCCAAAACATGAAAAGTGATTCAAAACCATACTACAAAACACATCAAACAAAAGCCAAATTCTCCAGAATTTGGAATAACGGACATAAAATGTCCGTTATTCATGAAGCATTTCAAGAGTTAAGGGATCCAAAGTACCATTTTCCGCCAAAAATTTGCAATGGAGTTTTATTTGCTTGGCCCTCATTTTCGAATACATGGACCCCTAACCAGGACAACATCATGTTCACACATAACGTATCGTAAAGTATCAGTCAGTATTTGTGGTAAAAATAAGTTTATCATACCACACGCGGTATGATTTGAAATGTACATGTTAAAAGGTCAAATATATTTTTGAATTATCGTATGTTTTATACGAATAGAATTCACTTTAAATAACACTATTCGTGAAACATTTTTGAAAAAAAATTGCTCGCATAACCGTTGACGTTCTGCTTTGTAAAGACGTTCAACCACTTCCTTGGTAAAATCAAACTCCGTTTACCATCTCTACCTAAACAATTGCTTATTTACCGTTTTCTATAAAACCAAAATAAATCAATAGAACATTACACTGCGAAATTACAGCGATCCACATTCTTAGAAAATCTGAATACTCACTATCAGAACACTTAAATCTGTAAGTAAATTCGAAATGGTGCCATTTAAAACGACCATTTAAATGGAAACGCGAAGCTCTGTAAGCTCAACCCATAACGAATCTATTTCCCTACCTTGTTGCCAATCCCCGCCAACTAATTCACTTGCATAAAAAGTTCTTCGGGTGGAATAAAAGCGAATATAAAAAGGCACGTCCTCTAACAAAAACAAATATCAATTTAATAATAATTCTTGTGAGGGGCGAGTTTTCTTTCAGTTAGAAAAGAGAGGAAACAGGAGAAAAATCAGGATATCAATTTATAGTTTTAGAGCTTTTTCGTTTAAAAAAATATATATATATAATGTTTGATAAAAAAAAAAATAAAGAGTGATTCAGCTACCTCAATTTCAACTGTTTGGTTGAGATAAAAATTTGGGAACGTCACGCCTTGGTGGGTAATTTTATTTTTTTAACTTTATTCTGCAGTATCTCAGAGATACAATTTCGCGTTCCCTGAGGTTTTATGGCAACGACTGAAGGAAACATTCGAGAAATTTTAGAAGGAATTGCTCACCTTTTTTTCCAGTGCGAGTTAAAAATCGTGTTTTTATGTAGTAAGTATGAATTTTTCTTATTTCGTGTTTCAGATGAGTGATTCCAAGATTAAGTAACGCATACTTTATTTATTCAAATTTGGAAATGTGTGTTTTCTTTTTCTATTTCCTTTTGGAATTTGTAGTTTTAGATCATTTTTGTTTGAAAAAGAGTTAATTCGTTGATGTTTCTTAAAATATGCAAGAGTAAGACCAATTATTTATTTTTCAAAAATTCTTCCAAATTTCACACAGATGTCAAGGACAATGCTCGGGAATTTCCGGGAATTTTAAATTGAAAATAGGTCTTATTTTTGGACGCAGTAGTGCATAGTAAAATGTGTGCTTAATTTCAAGTTATGAACTTAATCGAACTGAAACGAAACAAAGTTAATCGATGAATTGTTTGCCTCCTTTCACTTTGTTTCATTTCAGTTCTTTGCTTCAGTTGTGCTCTTTTACTGGCTGCGTTTAAGTATGGCGCCCCATTTATGCCAGCTTTATTTTAAAGAACGCACATTTAAATCACCTATTGAGAAAACTTACTAATAGGATCATAAAAAATGTAAAAAATAAACTTTTGTAAAATTTGGCTTTAATTTTTGAATTAATAATGTATGATTTTTGAAATAAATTTAAATGTTTCTCTGCATTAAATGAAATTACTAGTAGTGTAAAAAAAAAAAAAAAAAAAAAATTGTTAGCAAAAGTAATTTATTTTTAATTGTTAATTATCCAATGTAGCCTATAGAGAAATATATGTTTAAAAAAAACGATAAGATTGACAGAAATCTACTGATTTATTCGCATAAACTCTGATGTTGAACAGAATGTGATTTAATTACACTTGTTAATTTACTTCTTAATTCTTGCCTTTATCAATAACCTCAAACATCAAACATTTCCGAATGGATTACACAATATTTATTTCTTAAAACCTTTTTAAACATACTGTTTCCAAAACGTAAGACCCATTTTCAATTTAAAATTCCCGGGGTTTATGCAATTTCAATCTTTTTTTCTTCTTTGTTCGGTTTCTTGCACTGTCCTTGTCCTGCGCACGGAAGTTTTATATGTTAGAAAATCATTTCTCTTCTATAAGATATTTAGCAGGATAGAAAGTTAAAAATAAATACCGTCAGTGGCAAAGCGTGTGGATCGCTGGAAAAAGATTTCTTTTTCACTCTGGGTTGTAGTCTGAGTCGAGGAGGGAACGAAATGGAAAATGTAACATGTGAATACATGAGAGATGGAAAGTGTGTCTTTTTCTAACTTAAAAAAAAATGAAAAAAATTATTTATCAAGTATTTTCTGTAATATAGTGAAAACATTTTTGTCTTACAATGGCAAAGTTGGTAGAGCGTTGGCGTAGAATCTTCATGCCTTCGGGTCGAAATATATAATTTTTTTTTTATTTGCTAATTGAGTCGTGTAAAATCATTAGATGGACTATTCATTGAAGAACTGGACTGCCCGAAACTCACTGGAAAGTTTCCTTGCAATGATGGAGCATTACAAGAGATGTATAGGATGAAAAATTATAGACCACCATCCGCTTCATAAATTAGAAAGGAAAAAAAAAAAATAGGAAGCGAATAAATAGTACAAACAAACATTATGGTATAAAATTCCTATGTTGAAAGGAAAATGGAAAATTCACTTTCTATTTTGCCACTTATTAGATTTATTATGTCATATGTGTATACATATTTATATCAATTGTAATTATTTAATAAAAGGTAACTAAAATAAAATTTTTCTTTTTGTTGACCTAAGTAGGAATTGACTTTTTATATTACTTGTTTTAAAACAAATGCCCTGCTCCCCACATTTTGAGAATCGATGTCTGAAGTTGTTCAATTCAAACTATTTGTCAACTCAACTGTTTTCAGATTTCGATCTCCCAGTTCAAAACGTGCGAACCTGGATGCGCAAACCAACACCCAATCTCACCGGGTAAATGCAAAGTGC
This sequence comes from Caerostris extrusa, assembly GCA_021605095.1. Classification (NCBI taxonomy): domain Eukaryota; kingdom Metazoa; phylum Arthropoda; class Arachnida; order Araneae; family Araneidae; genus Caerostris; species Caerostris extrusa. Next base: position 70,745 of record BPLR01018808.1, read on the forward strand.
AAAGACAAAAAATCGTTATTGAACACAAAAAAAGAAAAAAATCTCTGGAAGATTCCCGGAAAGGTAAAAGCACGGTTATACAAGGAGAGGAAGTGTTCCTGGAACACCCAAACAAATACAGAAAAATATTCCTTTTAAGTGAAGGCGCAGAGAAAACGCTCGGCGAGTGTTTTTTAATGTCTCGGAATAAAACTTCACTTCATACTTCCCCGAAGTCTGAAGAATGAAAAGAACGGAAAGTGGTAATGGTGCCTCTTTGGGACGCCATTTCTCTCTCTTCTGCACACACCGCTCTGTTGGGGAAGTGAAGCAGGGATTCTTTCAGCAGCACTGCGTGAAAAATGACTCGGAAAGGCAGAGAAAAAGTGAAGCGTTTGCTTTTATTTAAAGTTCACGTAAGGTAATATTGTGGAAGAAAAAAAAGTTGCACGTTTTGTTTCGATTTTATTCTGGCAAAACGGTGAATAAATGGGAATGGGTGAAACTTAAATAGCGTGCAATAGCAACTGCATTGTGTTGGATGTGGAGTGGTAGTGTACAACAATGTTACAATATTTCTGTAATATAATGGAGACAGCAATCTGTTACAATATTTATTTACACAATCTGTTGCAATATTTTTCAAACTCAATAGAGACAACAATATGTTACAATATTTGTATAATCGTTTGAGACATCAAACTGCTAGATTACTTCTGAAACACAATATCGAGCTAACATTAAACACTATTTCTTGTAAATATCTATTGCTGACCATCCTTATTATCTTGAATTGTCCATTATGTCTCATAAATAATTTTTGTACTTTTTAGCGTGAACTTAGCGTGTTCTTAACTTGTACAAATATGGCAAATGTGCATTGTACAAAACGAAAGATTAAAAATTTGGGACAAATGTCATGCTACATTATGCTGCCTATTTTAATATCATAATAATATTAGGTGTACCACACGAAACATTAAATGCCCTACGCCCCACGTTTTGCAAATCGATGTCTGAAGTTGTTAAATTCAAACTATTTCGTCCATTCTCTTCTGTCTTTATTTTACGAACTGTTTCCAGACTTCGATCTCCCAGTTCAAAAACGAGCCTTCCATTCTTTCGCAGCCTGGATGCGCAAACTGAACACCCAATCTCACTCAGTAAATGCAAATGCAAAGACAAAAATCGTTATTCAACATGAAAAAAAAAAATAAAGATAAAAGTCCTGGCAAGAAAGTGAAAAAGCCCGGTTATCCTAGGGAGAGGAAGTTGTTCCTGGAACACCCAAACAAATACAGAAAAATATTCCCTTTTTAAGTGAAGCGCTGAAAAATACTCGGCGAGTGTTTTTAATGTCGCAGAATGAAGCTTCATTCATACTTCCTTCAGAACTCTGAAGAATGAAAAGAATGGAAGGTGGTAATGGTGCATCTTTGGGACGCCATTTTCTCTCTTCTCTCTCTCTCTCTCTCTCTTCTGCACACGGCGTTGTTGGGGAAATGACGAAGGGATTCTTTCGGCAGCACTCCGGGAAAAACGACTCGGAGAAAAGTGAAGCGTTTGCTTTTATTTAAATTTCAAGTAAAGTAATATTCCGGATGAAAAAAAAACCTGGACGTTTTGTTTCGATTTATCCTGGCAAAATGGAGAAGGAATGGAGTTGAAATTTAAATAGGGCTGAAGTGCTATTGTGTCATAGCACAACTGCATTGTGTTGGAATATGGAATAGTAGTGTACAATAATGTTACAATATTTCTGTAATATAATAGAGACAGCGATTACAATATTTATCTTCATAATTCGTTATAATACATCTCAAACACAATAGAGACAACAAACTGCTGGAATATTTCTCTAATATAATCAGTTATAATTTTTTGTCTAATAAAATAGAAACAACAGTTTGTTATAATATTTCTCATGCACAATAAAGACAGCAATCTTTTACTATATTTTTCAAACTCAACAGAGACAGCAATCTATTAGAATACATCTCAAACTCAATTCAGACAACAGCCATCTGTTACAATATCTCTCAAACTCAATAGAGGCAGCAATTTGTTACAGTATTTCTCACATTCAACACAGAAAGCAATCTGTTACAGTTAATAAAAAATTATTGTTCACAAAAATAACTCCAGACTTGAATATCCTATAAATAATTTTAAAGTAAGAACTAACACTCCAAAAAGTCCCACGTCCACAAAAGTTTTGTCAGTCTGTTAATAAGAAACCTGCTTCCACAGCGATTTGTCATTTTGTTAATTCCTTTTTGATGTCTCTTAAAACCCTCTTCTATCTTTCTTTCATTTTATTTCTACTTTACAATGGCATGTGTACTTTTAAGTTTATCATTGATTTGTTTGTAACTTCTGTAAGCCTCGTGTGATACTTTGTACTTATTTGTTATTGAAATTTACGAGATATCCATATTTCTTGGAAATTTCTATAAAAAATCAGCTACTCCTTTAAGAATAGTTTGAAGGATTTTTTTTTAGAATTGGCTAACCATCGCCTTTTGTATTTTTAAGGATAAGAGTATTTGTACTTACGTACCGAATCTCATACAGAATTTAATTTCCTTAGTCAAGCTCTCTCCTTGTTGGATGTGTAATTTCACCACTTTACCACACTGAAGATTTAAAAATCCTAAAAAAAAAATCCAAAAAATAATCCACAAATGATAAACTAATTCAAAAAGTAATCCAATAAATAAAATATCCATAATAAAATATTTAGGGAATAAGTACGATGAATTCAAGGCTTAAAAGTTCTCTCAATGGATTCCATATGACAGAAAAAAAAAGAATACAAACTGCTCAAATGCGTTAAATAAGATTGTTTCTTCTGAATTGTGGTGACACCAACCTGTTCAACTTCGATTGAAGTAAATTGATTGATCTGATGGAAAAATAAAACTGTGTCTAAAAAGTAAGCTGAATTTTCAAGTTAAATTTCAGGGCTATTGGAATTTCAATTTTTTTTTTTTTAAGTAGCGCTCGCCCTTGACATCTGCGTGAAATTTGACGTCAGAATATCCATTAATGTTTGAGTTACGCTTGGCTTTGTGAGACGTTCAAACTGATTCCAGCGATTTTTGAAATGTCTGAACGAATTAAGCAAAAAGAACTTGCATTCAATTTTTTGTGGAAATATATAGAATGTTGCAGAAGGCATTCGGTGAGCATTCTTATATCAGAAATAAACGTTTAGAAGGGGAATAAACAGATCAAAGAAGGCAGAGAACGCATTGAAGACGAGAAGAGTCCTCTGGTCGACTATCAACTTCAACCGACAAAGCTCACGTCCAAAAAATTGGTGTTTGCAAACCGTCGATTTACAATTAGAGACCTTGCTGATTATGTTGGAATTTCAAAACGATCGGTCAATTCCATTTTGAACCACAAACGCGTCAAATCGAAAACACTGAATGCGCCATCTCACACTGCATTGATTCTTCGTGACTTTTTGCTAAAAAATAAAACCCATATCGTTTTATAACCACCGTATTCATCTCATTCAGCACCGTGCGACTACTGGCTATTTCCTAAACTCAAAAGACTACACCGGGGACACCGTTTTGAGTCGATTGAACGTCAATCACCGCGCACTTTAAAGGCCATCCCGGCCAATGACTTTTAGCATTGAGGATTGGAAATAAAAGTTAGTATAAGTGCATTGTGTCGGAGGGGATGACTTTGAAACGATGAAATAAATTTGGAAGAGTAAATAATTGGTCTTACTTTTTGGGCACAGTAGTATAATGTAAAATGATTTAACTACAGAATATTATGTAAAATACGAAATAAGTAAATTACAGAATATTATGTAAAATAAAAATAAGTAAATTACAGAAAATTATGTAAAATACAAAATAAGTAAATTACAGAATATTATGTAAAATGATTTAAATACATGGTTATGATTTTTTTTTTACAGTAACGAATTCTAATATTTTCCAGTCGATCGTATAAGGCAAATATGATCAAATCTACCACATTAAGAGAAAAGAAAAAAGTTGGAGCTAATCACAAAAAAAAAGGCTTTATTATAAGAAATAAAAATACAGCGTCTTACTAGTCCCAAGAAATACTGCATTGCAACAACTTGTGTTACGTGTAAACAGAAAAGCTTATGTTGAGTGACTTTCAACAGAGCATCTCCAGGAATTGCAACAAATTGGCTCTCTCTCGCGCAAGAAAAATAATAGAAAAAAGAAAGAAAGGAAAAGAAAAAAAAGTATTTTCCAACATCCATAATGGGGAAATCTTCCTCATGGATTAGCTGAGAGACCACACGGAGGTCTGGCGCATGTAAGAATACACCACTTTTTCGAAAAGAAAAGATGCAGTTTTTGTGGAATAACCTTTTCACGAGATCTCTGCTTTTGTGTGCCGTTTCGTATTTCCAAGTTTTTTTCTCCGAAAAAACCTTCTTCTAAAGAAAACTCTCGAAGATGAAGGTTATTGAAGCGAATTCGGTGCCACGCGCAAAGAAATGGCGGATTCTTCTCCTCATAACCTTTTTTTTTTTTTTTTTATTTATTTTAATTTCTTTCACATTTCAAGTGGAAAAAACCCAAGAAATTCTAGAATCTGAGAAAATTAGTTAGAAATGGTATATATGGTAATATAATGATATGTGCCATACTTAAAGTTACCTTAAATTCTGTAATTTAAATAGATAGAATCACTCATTTTCCTATTTTTAAAATTATAAAAAGAGTTTAACAAAATGCAAACTATACATATGAAAATATATGTTTCATTTCAAGTTATAAACTTAATCGAACTCAAATTCGATGATTTGTTTGCATTCATTCACTTTGTTTCATTTCAGTTCGATTTAACTGGAGCCTGAATAGCCAAGTGGTTAACGCTCTGGCGCTCGGTACCATAGGTTTCAGATTCGAGTCCCTGCTGTGCCATGGATATTGGTAGTGGTTCGGAATCCACTTTAATCCGTAGGTCCCAGTCTAACAGGGTCGTAAAACGTTGCGGAAGTAGTGTTGCTCCGCGTCCGTAGCTTATCTTCAAGCTACAGTCACCTCCTGGGTAGTGCTAAATGAGTAACGTCGATGCATTGCTTGCCTTAAGGAATCCAAGTCAACTGTCTAAGTGTTTGCCAACTGCATAAGAACAGAAAAAAAAGAATATAATGTAAAAGGATTCAACTACAGAATATTATGTAAAATGATTTAACTACATAGTTATGATTTACCATTTTAGTAACGAATACTAGTATTTTCCTGTCGTAATGCATTAAAATGTCCTACCGTTCTATTAATGTTAAAGCACTTGCAAATTGGATCAAATCTACCACATTAAAAGATAAAAAAAGGAAAATCGATCGAAGATAATCTCAAAGTAAAAAAAAAAAAAGAAAGCTTTTATCACAAGAAATAAAACTACAGCGTCTTACTCTCCTCTCTCTAATACATTGCAACAACTTGTGTTACGTGTAAACAGAAAAGCTTATATTGAGTGACTTTCAACAGAACATCTCCAGGAATTGCAACAAATTGGCTCTCTCTCTCTCTCGCAAGAAGAAGAAAAAGAAAAAAAGAAAGAAAGAAAATATTTTCCAACATCTATAATGGGAAATCTTTCTCATGGATTAGCCGAGACCACACGGAGGTCTGGCGATGTAAGAATACACCACTTTTTTTGAAAAGAAAAGATGCATTTTGTGGAATAACCTTTTCACGATCTCTTCTTTTGTGCGAGGTTTCGTATTTCCAACTTTTTTTTTTGCGCCGAAAAACCTTCTTCTTCAAAGAAACTCTGCAGATGAAGGTTTTAGAAGCGAATTCGGTGCCACGCGCACAAGAAATGATGGATTCTTCTCCCTCGTACCTTTTTTTTTCATTTTTATTTCTTTCATATTTCAAGTTGGGGGAAGGGGGGAACCCAAGAAATTTTCTTTTCTTTGAATCTGAGAAAATGATTCAGAAATGATAGTTGATGAGCAAAAAGTAAGATCAATTTGTATTTTTTTCAAAAACTCTGTATTTATTCTTCCAAATTTTTTTCATCGCCCTCAAAGTAATCCCCTCGGACACAATGCACTTACGCCAACTTTTTTCCATTCCTCAATGCATGCTAAATATTCATCGGCAGGGATGGCTTTCAAAGCTCGATGCGATTCACGTTCAATCTCCTCCAACGACTCAAAACGGTGTCCCCGGAGTGGTCTTGAGTTCAGGGAATAAACAGAAGTCGCATGGTGGGAATACGGGATTGTGGAATGATACGTGTTTAAAAGTCATGAAGCATCAACGCAGTGTGAGCTGGCGCATTCAGTGTTTTCGGTACCCATTGAGATTTGACACATTTGAAGCCCAAAACGGAATGGACCGATCCTTTGAAACTCCAACTTCATCAGCAAGTCTCTAATTGTAAATCGACGGTTTGCTAACAACAGATCTTTAATTTTTTGGACATGAGCTTCGTCGGTGGAGGTTCATGGTCGATCATAGTGCTCTCGTCTTCAACGCGTTCACTGCCTTCTTTGAACTGTTTATACCCCCTCTAAACATTTCTTTCCGATATAGAATGCTCACCGAATGCTTTCTGCAACATTCTATACGTTTTCGCAAACAAAATTGAATGCAAGTTCTTTGCTAAATGAATTCATTTCAAAAATCGCCGGAATCTTTTTTTTATCGTTTCACAAAGCCAAGCGTCACTCAAGCACTCATGACGTGAAATTTCACGCAGATTTCAAGGACAGTTTCAGCAACCTGAAAAAGGAAAAGAAATTGAAATTCCACAAGTCCCGGGAATTTTAAATCGAAAATGGGTCTTACTTTTTGGACACAGTAGTAAAATCTGATGATGTCTAGATGTAATTTAATACGCTTGTTAATTTACTTTTCAATCTCGTCCTTATCAGTGAAATCTAACATCAAACATTTCATGAGTAGATTACACAATATTTATTTCTTAAAACCTTTTTTAACATATTTGACAATGCATATTTTAAGAAACATCAACGAATGAACTCTTTTTCAAACAAAAATAATTTTAAACTACAAATTCCAAAAGAAATAGAAAATGAAAACACATGTTTCCAAATTTGAATAAATAATGTACGCGTTACTTAATCTTGGAATCACTCATCTAAAACACCAAATAAGAAAAATTCATTCTTACTACATAAAAACACAATTTACCCGCACTAAAAGATAAGAAATTCCTCCTAAAATTTCCCAAATGTTTCCTCTAGTCGTTGCCATAAAACCTCAGGAAACGCGGAAATTGTATCTCCGAGATATTGCAGAATAAAATAAAAAAAAATAAAATTACTCACCAAAGCGTAACGTTCCCAAATTTTTATCGCAACCAAACAGTTGAAAATCACTTTATTTTTTTTTTTTTTTATCTACCATTATATATTTTTTTAAAAAGAAAAATGCTCTAAAACTATAAATTGATATCCTCATTTTTCTCATGTTTCCTCTCTTTTCTAACTGAAAAACTCACAAGAATTATTATTAAATCGATATTTGTTTTTGTAAGAGGACGTGCCTTTTATTATTCGCTTTTATTCCACCCGAAGAACTTTTATGCGAGTGAATTAGTTCATGGGGAATGGCAACAAGGCAGGAAATAATGCCCTCATTGGGTCGTTATGTTTCGGTTTCTAGAGCTTCGCGTTTTCATTTAAATGGCGCCATTTCGAATTTACTTCAGATTTAAGTGTTCCGATAGTGAGTATTCAGATTTTCTAAGAATGTGGATCGCTGTAATTTCGCTCTGTAATGTTCTATTGATTTATTTTTTGGTTCAAGGGGGATTCACAACGTTCTTGTACGACATTTATTACTCAACTGAAAAACGATACATGACGAAAAACACTTGACAAACAAAAGAGCGCCCTCTTACGGAGAACGAAATATTACATAAGGAATGTACATACGGTTACGGTCTGAACATGCCGCCCACCTTGAAATAACATTTCAACAATGAATGAATATAAAAGTGTTACATTACACACTAATATGCATACATGAAATCAAAGGAGTTGAATGAATATTGAATAGAAATACACTGATTATACAATAAATGCAATGCTACAATTAACATACATTAATAAAATTTAAACTGGCAACATACATAATTTTGTGATATTTCTTTTAAATGTGCCATCTGCTGTTTTGATGGTTACAACCCTAACAATATTATCAAGACCAGGGTGTAATTGTATTATTCTACCCATTTTCCATTTAGTTGGGGGCAAATTATCATCTTTAATGAGACACAGATCATTGATTTGAAAATTTTTAGTTGGTAAAAGCCATTTTGGTCTTTGTTGCAATCGACATAGATATTCATTGTGCCAACGTTTCCAAAATTGTTGAACCATTTTTTGAATAAGTTGCCATCTAGTAAGATATGAGATTTTTGACTCAATGTAATTTGGCTCAGGAATACTTGTCAATGACCTTCCAATAATGAAGTGACCAGGTGTTAACGCTGATAGGTCATTTGGATCATTAGAAATTGCTGTTAAAGGTCTAGAATTAAGACAAGCCTCTATTTGTGTTAAAAATGTTTCAAATTCTTCATATGTTAATTTAGCTTCACCAACAACACGTTTTAGATGATATTTTGTTGATTTTATACCAGCTTCCCAGAGACCACCCATGTGTGGTGCACCTGGAACATTTAAATGCCATTTAATACCATTATCAGACAAGAAATTGTTTACATTTTGATTGTAATTTTTTGATTTTGAAAGTTTTTCAAATTCCATGAGCTTACGTTTTGCGCCAACAAAGTTAGAACCGCAATCGCTGTATATATCACTGCATTTGCCTCTGCGGGATATAAACCTCTTGAGAGCTGCAATGAAGGCATCTGCAGAAAGATCAGTTACTAATTCTAAGTGGATAGCTCTAGTAGTGAAACAAACAAAAGAGAGCTATATATGCCTTAAATGATTTTGAACCTCGACCCTTCGATGCTCTAATTTGGAATGGACCAGCGTAGTCTACTCCACAACGCAAGAATGTCGGAGAAGGGGAAATACGTGTAATTGGCAAGTCACTCATCATTTGATTAGTTATAGAAGCTCTAATTCTGCAACATTTTACACATTTTCTGATTAAATGTCTAATGACATCTCTAGCACCTATAATCCAATATTGTTCTTGAATAGAAGATTGTACAAGTTGGGGACCAGCATGCAAGAGAATTTCATGATAATATCTAACAATGAGATCAGTTAAAATGTGCCTTTTTGGCAGTAAGATGGGATGTTTGTGGCCGTATGCGATATTTGCATGTCGCAAGCGACCGCCCACCCTGAGAATACCTGAATTATCCAAAAATGGATTTAGAGACAAAATTTTGCTTCTGCAGGATAATGCTTGATTTCCTTTTAATGCATTGATCTCATTATTAAACACAATAAATTGAACTGATTTGATTAACACATTTATAGCATTAGTAAGTTCACTAGTATTTAAAAAACCAGTTACCTTATCTTTTGAATTTCTGCAATTATTAACAAACCTTAAACAATATGCTGCTACACGTTTCAGTTTGGAAAGAGATGAATATTTCTGAAATAAATCATTTGAATTTGGTGAATGATTGGCTGCAATAGTTGATTGTACACAACACCTTTCTTCAGGCACAGGATCGTTCAATGTCGACACAGAATCGTTCAATGTTGGCACAGAAGATTCTGGATGGAAAGAACATTCGTTGTATAGAAATTCTGGACCACACAACCACACTGAGGTAAGTAGTGCTGAAGATGACACACCACGGGTCGCGAGATCAGCAGGATTTTCATTTCCACTAACATGATGCCACTGGGTAGGAGAAGACAAAGTCTGGATTTTCGCCACTCTGTTGGCCACGAAAGTTTTCCATCGGCTGGCATGGGATCCTATCCAGGCAAGTACGATTGTGGAATCCGTATGAAAATGAGATTGTGATATAGGGATGTCAAATGCTTTACAAGTAAACTCCATCAATTTACTTAATAGAAGTGCTCCACACAATTCCAATCGAGGAAGTGAAATGGTTTTAAGAGGTGCAACTTTAGTTTTGGCTATTACTAGTTGAACTTTGATTTGTCCTGTATTTGACACAGAATGACAGTAAATTACTGCTGCATATGCCTTTTCTGAAGCATCACTAAACCCATCCGGTGGAATTTCTTTGTCTGGATCATGAAATAAGTATCTTGAAATTTTGAAGTCTTTGACAAATAGTATGTCTTGTGATAATGCCTTCCATTCAATTGCAATGTCTGGAGGAACGACTTCATCCCACTGCAACTGATATTTCCACAGTTTTTGCATGAGTAGTTTGCTCTGGATTGTGATGGGTGACAACCATCCAAGAGGGTCGAAAGTCTTTGCGATTGTTGAAAGAAGTGTTCTTTTGGTTAAGGTGCCTTCAAGAAATAATGAGTTGACTTTGAAGGAGAAGACATCTGAGGCTGGATGCCACAGGATACCTAAAGTTTTTACTGTATCATCATCAACGCTCAAAGAAGCATTTGGTAGACGCAAATCTTCTTGAATCAAGTTCGTGAGTTCATTACTAGATTTACGAAATGGAAATTTAACAGCAAATCTGCCTGTTGAATCACGAGAGAAAGTCTGTATGAAATGATTTTCACGAGCTGTTTCTTCCTGAGTGTAAGGCTTTATGTCTGAAATTTCTTCTGATTGCCAAATTTTGTCAAGTTCAAACTCAACTGCATTGAAACTAGCATGATTAGATAGAATGGTTTGAGAAATGCCTTTTGTCTTTCCGAGAATTACCCAACCGAAAATTGATTCTAAAGCAGAGATTCCGGAAACATTTAAATGTCCACTAAGCATAATTTCACCGAACACATCGGCGCCCAAAGAATATCTATTGGGCCAGGCTGGTGACAGTTGACATCTGGTAACTGCAATTGTTTGAATGTTTTCAAAACAGATGCATCGACTGGACATTGAGGAAGGTCACAGGTGATTTTAGGCATGATTAATGCATCAACAGTTATAGATGCGTTTTTGTTAAACTGTGATGTTATTTGTAATTTAACCGAACCTGCAACTCTACCTACTTTTTGTGAACTCAAACCGTCTACGCTTATGTTTACTTTAGTGCGATTTACTTGCAATAAATTAACGCTACTCTCTCTAATGAATGAGCCTTGACTGGCTGAATCAATAAGTTGCCTAGAATTTTGAGAAATGCCATTAATGTCTTTGACATAAACAATTGCTGTAGGCAATAAAACCGCTTGTGTGGCGGGCACGATTGCATTATTGCTACTAATTGAAGGAAGTTCATTTTCTGTTTGTGAATCAGATTTTGAATCATTTAAATCCTTCGAACATAAAATTGTATTGTGGGGTTTTGTACAGATTTTGCACAATTCTGCTCGACATTTATCAATCGTATGTGATTTGAATGTTAAGCAATTACTGCATAGTTTTAAATTTTTTACAGTATCCCATTTTTCTTTGTGAGGGAGTTCCAAAAAACTATCGCATTTAAATAATCCATAGTGTGAGGAACTTTTGCAATAAGTGCAAATATTAGCTACGATCTGTGAAGAGTACGCAGAATTATTGCTTACTTTTTTATATATGGTCCCCTAACGTCAGAAGAAACATCTGGTTTCTCTTCAACCCCGCTCGCTAACCCGCGATGAACTTTGAACTCGGGGAAGGAGGGAAGTGTTTTGTATTAATTTTACTTTTGCATTAGAACTATTCTCATTCTTTCTGAGTTTCCTTAATTCATCTTTTAACGTAATTTTTAATGAAGTTAATTTAGAAAAAAAGTTCATGCATTTCCTGTTCATATTTATCAAATTCGTCATCTAAACAAGAACAAAGAATATCATTATTTAATTTATTTATTTCAATATCTAAAATATTTACGCTATTTTCATGCACTTCAAAAACAGAAATAGAATTTTCTTGATTTTGTAAATTATCTACTTTAGTAATTAATCGATTTAGCTTACCTTTGATAATTCGCTTGTGTTTTAGAAGACCTTCCATGTTGTGGTTTCGTGACCTTCCGGAATGTAAGTACGATGCTGTGAGATGCGATGCTACGCACTTTGTTGAAATGCACGATGCAATATGATTATGATGATTTGATTATGACTATGCGTTGTTACGCACTTTGTTATGGTGTACACAATGCGTCGTTACGCACTTTGTTATGATGCACACTTGCGTCGTTACGCACTTTGTTATTTTGAGCAAATATTCGAAATTGTTGAGTACGAACGCTTTAGTCGACCTCCCCACTCATCTAAAGTATGTCTGCTGGAATTTTGCCTCCGGCTCGACGGACCATCTGTTTAGGATGAAAGGGGAGAGGCACAACGTTCTTGTACGACATTTATTACTCAACTGAAAAACGATACATGACGAAAAACACTTGACAAACAAAAGAGCGCCCTCTTACGGAGAACGAAATATTACATAAGGAATGTACATACGGTTACGGTCTGAGTTTGCTTTTAAGTAGGGTACACACATTTATGCCAGCTTAATTTTTTAAAAGAACAAACAATTAAATCGCTTACTCAGAAAACTTGCTACTAGGATCATAAAAAAAATGTAAAAAATAAACTTTTGAAAAATTTCGATTTAGTTTTGACTGATCTTTCAGTTTATGAGTTTTGAAATAAATTTAAATGTTTCTCAGCATTACTTAATAAAATCGCTAGTAGTGTATAAAAAATAGTCAGCGAAGTAATTTTAAAAATTTTTTAATTATTCAATGTAGCCTACAGAGAAATACATGCTGTTCTAATGCAGCTGGCAAACACTTAGACAGCTTGGTCTTTGTGCCTTAAGGCAAGCGCTGCGCAGATGTTACTCACTTTGTATTACTCAGGGGGCGTGTAACTTGAAGATAAGCCACGGACGCGGAGTAACAATGCCCCGCAACGCTCTATGATCCTATTAGACCGGGGCCTACTTTTTAAAGTGGATTCCGAACCACTACAACACCCGTGGGCAAAGCCGGGATTTGAACCCGATACCTATGGCGCCGACTGCCAGAGCGCTAGCCATTCGGCCATCAGGCCCCTTTACAGAGAAATACATAATTGAAAAATTCATAAGATTAACAGAATTCTACTGATTTATGCACATAAATCTGCTGGTGCCTAGAATGTAATTTAATTACCTTGTTGATTTACTTTTCATTCTTGTCCTTTTTAATGTCCTCTAACATCAAACATTTCATGAATGAATTACACAATATTTATTTCTTAAAACCCTTTTAAGCATATTTGATATTAAGAAGACATTATATATTTTAAGAATTATCAACGAATTAACCCTTTTTCAAACAAAAATGATTTAAAAACTACAAATTCCAAAAAGAAATAGAAAAACAATACATGTTTCCAAATTTGAAGAAATAAAGTACGCGTTACTTAATCTTCGGAATCACTCATCTGAAGCACGAAATAAGAAAATTCAGACTTACTACATAAAAACACGATTTAACTCACTGAAAATAGATGAGCAATTCCTTCTAAAATTTCCCGAATGTTTCCTCTAGTCGTTGCCATAAAAACCTCAGGGAACGCGGGAAATTGTATCTCCGAGATACTACAGAATAAAAAATAAAAAAATAAAATTACCCGCCAAGGCGTGACGTTCCCAAATTTTTATCGCAACCAAACAGTTGAAATTGAGGTAGCTGAATCACTCTATTTATTTTTTTTTTTTTTTATCAACCATTATATATATATTTTTTTAAACGAAAAGCTCTAAAACTTTAAATTGATATCCTGATTTTTCTCATGTTTCCTCCATTTCTAACTGAAAGAAAACTCGCCCCTCACAAGAATGATTATTAAATTGATATTTGTTTTCGTTAGCGGACGTGCCTTTTTTATATTCACTTTTATTCCACCCGAAGAACTTTTATGCGAGTGAATTAGTTGGGGAATGGCAACAAGGTAGGGAAATATTTTCCTCATTGGGTCGTTACGGGTTGGGCTTACAGAGCTCCGCATTTTCATTGAAATGGTCGTTTTAAATGGCGCCATTCCCAATTTACTTCGAGATTTAAGTATTCTGATAGTGAGTATTCAGATTTACTAAGAATGCGGATCGCTGTAATTTCGTCGTGTAATGTTCTATTGATTTATTTTGGTTCGAGGGGGTTAAGGGAAAATGGTACATAAACAGTTGTTTCGGTAAGGGTGGTTTGATTTTACAGAGAAAGTTGTGACGTTTCTACGAAGTAGAACGTAAACGGTTATGAATACAATCTTTCAAAAAAATTTCACGTATAGTGTTATTTAAAGGGAATTCTACTCGTTTAAAATATTGATACGATAATTCAAGAATACAGAAACATGCGATCGTGCATTAACCTGCTGAAACGTAGGGTACGAATAAAGGGTGGAGCCACGGATCGTAATACACCAGAAATGTAACGTGCACTGTTCAAAGTGCTGTCAATGCGAACAATAGGGAGCGAGACGTGTATCCAATAGGACCCCATAACATCACACCAGGTGATGGGCCAGTATGACGATGACGAATGCACGCTGCCAATGTGCGTTCACACGATGCCGCCAAACACGGATGTGACCATCTTGATGTTGTTAACAGAACCTGGATTCATCTGAAAAAAATAGCATCTTGCCATTCGTGCGCCCAGGGTCGTCATTGATCACACCATTGAAGACGCTTCTGTCTGTGATGCAGTGTCAAGGGTAGCCGCAGCCATGGTCTCCGAGCTGAGAGTCCATGCTGCTGCAAACGTCGTCGAACTGTTCGGGCAGACACTTTTTGTGTTGCAAACGACACAAACATTGCTGTCTTCTCGGCTGCTAGTGATAGGGGCCGTTGAGATCCAGCACGGCGTTCCATGTTACCGTCCTGAACCCCTCGATTCCATATTCTGCTAACAGTCATTGGATCTCGACCGACGCGAGCAGCAATATTGCGATACGATAAACTGCTATCCCGGTACGCCACAATTCGACCTTTATCAAAGTCAGAAACTAGTTGGTACGCATTTCTTTTTCTTACACGAGGCATCCCAACAATTTTTCAATAGACAACAACGGACAAATGCAAATTGTGTATGAACAATTTCCTCATTTAGAAACATTGCAGGTGTCGCTACCGGCGCGTGGTTTTTATGAATGCGCTGAAAAGCTAATCATTTGTATACCACAGCATCTTCTTCCTGTAGTTTTAATTTCACGTCTGTAGCATGTCGTCTTCTTGGTGTAGCAATTTTAATGGCCAGTAAATTAATTAATTTATTAATTGAGCGGTAGCCATTTTTTTAGTATCAAGTGTTCTCAGTAAGTGATTTAACTGTATGTTCTTTTAAAATAAAGCTGGCATAAATGTGTGCCCCTTACTTAAACGCAACCGATAAAAACAGCCAAATCGAACCGAAATGAAACAAAGTGAATGGATGCAAACAATTCATCGATTAACTTTGTTTCGTTTTAGTTCGATTAAGTTTATAATTTGAAATTAAGCATTCATTTTACTATGCATGTTTAATTTCAAGTTATAAAGCATTTCATTTTTCTATTTAAACTACAGAATTTAAGCTAACTTTAAGTATTGCACATATCAACTATTATTTCTGACGAATTTTCTCAAATTCAAAGAATTTCTTGGGGTTTTTTCTTCCACTTGAAATGTGAAATAAATAAAAATAAAAATGAAAAAAGTACGAGGGAGAAGAATCCATCATTTCTTTGCGCGTGGCACCCAATTCGCTTCAATAACCTTCACCTGCAGAGTTTCTTTGAAAGAAGAAGGTTTTTCGGCGCAAAAAAACTTGGAAATACGAAACCGCACACAAAAATGCAACTTTTCTTTCCAAAAAAAGTGGCATATTCTTACATCGCCAGAGCTCCATGTGGTCTCAGCTAATCCATGAGAAAGATTTACCCATTATTGCTGTTGGAAAATACTTCTTTTTTCCTTTTCTTTCTTTTTTCTATTCTTTCTTTCTTTTTTCTTCGCCTTGCGAGAGAGAGAGAGCCAATTTGTTGCAATTCCTGGAGATGCTCCGTTGAAAGTCACTCTATACAAGCTTTTCTGTTTACACGTAACACAAGTTGTTGCAATGTGTTAGAGAGGAGTAGTAAGACGCTGCTGTATTTTTATTTCTTCTGAGAGAGCCTTTTTTTTTTATACATTGAGATTAGCTTCAATCGTTTTTTTTTTTCTTTTCTTTTAATGTGGTAGGTTTGATCAAATTTGCAAATATGCTTTAATATTAATAGAACTGTATGCCATTTTGGTGCATTACGACTTTAAACTTAAATCGCCATTTTTGACAATTTTATGCATATCTGACTGGAAAATTCACTCATGCCCATAAATTAAGGATAATTCAGAATCACACAGAAATTGAACTCTAAAATAAAAATTTCACCTGTAGAATCTTGAAGAAGAATATGCAAATTACTGGAAACCACCAGATGGCGCGGATAGTACGTCACAATGACGAGAGTGTAAGAGAGGGGTATATAAGGAATGGTGGCAAAGAAGTAAAATTGTTGACAAGCGCTTTAAAAGCCTTTCAGTGCAATAACCGCATAGTTTGGCCCAAAGGAAGAATTTGATGATTTTTTACGTGGTAGAATTATCGGACGACTGGAATGTGGACGTACCCAGCTGGAAGTATCTGAGGAACATGGAATCGCCCAGAGTGTCATCTCCAGGCTTTGGCAACGATTCCAAGATGATGGTAATGTGAGTAAATGTTACAGCACAGGTCGCCCCCGAATTACAATGCCGAATGAGGACCGGTATTTAGCAGTTACTGCCAAAAGAAACAGACGGAGCACAGCATCAGACCTGTCTCGTCAGCTCTCTTCAGCTACAGGTACGTCAGTTTCAAGGCAGACCGTGTACAGACGCTTAGGGCACATTGGTCTATATGCTAGTAGGCCTGTCAGATGTGTTCCACTTACCGCAACTCACTGTCGCCTGCGATTAACCTGGAGAAGAGAGCATGCATTGTGGACACCTCAACAGTGGTCTGGTGTGATGTTTTCCGACGAGTCCAGGTTTAGTTTGCAGTCTTATTCTCGCCGGACTTTCATATGGAGAGCGCCAGGTACCCGTTACCACCAAGCGAACACCATTGAACGACACCATTAAGGTGGTGCAGGATGGGTCGTTTGGGGAGGAATTATTCTTGGTTCCAGAACTGACCTGCATGTTCAGAGTGTAACGATGACAGGCCACTTCTATTGGGATGTCATTCTGGAACAACATGTACGTTTGTTTCGGGGCGCCATGGGTGCTGAATTTCTGTTTATGGATGACAACGCCCGTCCTCACCGTGCAAACATTGTAGACGAATGCCTTCAATTGGAGGATATCACCCGTATGGATTGGTCAGCACACTCGCCGGACTTGAATCCAATAGAGCATGTGTGAGATATGCTTGGCCGACAAATTGCAGACCGTCAACCCCTCCCATCTGTCAACCGTAACTTCGGAGGACATTGCTTGATGAGTGGTGTAATATTCTCCAAGATCAGATTGATAATTTGATACTCAGCATACCTAGGCGTTGTAAGGCCTGTATTGCATCGTCCGGGAGACATACTCGATATTAACCATCATACTAACCATGTTATACTGTTTTTTGTAAATAGGTTCTTTTTTAAATTTGCTCCAGATAGTAAAAATCGCAATTTTTATTAATTATATCAAACATATAGCATCTTTTTTGCTCTTTTACCTTTTGTTTAATAATTAGACTTTACAAATATGTCAAATTTCTTTTGCTTCTGCCTCTTTCTTTGCCTGAACTTCATTATTCTTAATTTATGGACATGAGTGTATTGCTATACGTAACCAAAATGGTAATTCAAAACCGTGTAGTTAAATCATTTTACATAATAATCTGTCGTTGAATCCTTTTACATAATAATCTGTGATTTATTTATTTTGTATTTTACATAATATTCTGTAGTTAAATCATTTTACATAATATTCTGTAGTTGAATCATTTTACATAATATTCTGTAGTCGGATCATTTTACGTTATATTCTTTTTTTTTTCTGTTCTAATGCCACCGGCAAACAAGTTGCCAGTTGTCCAGAGACCTCCGTGGGGTCTCGGCTAATCCACGAGAAAGATTTCCCCATTATGGATGTTGGAAAATACTTTTATTTTTTTTTCTTTCCTTTCTTTCTGTATACTATTATTTTTCTTTTTCTTCTTCTTCTTGCGAAAGAGAGCCAATTTGTTGCAGTTCCTGCAGATGCTCTGTTGAAAGTCACCAATACAAGCTTTTCTGTTTACACGTAACACAAGTTGTTGCAATGTAGTAGTTTTTTTTTTTTTAACTTTGAGATAACCTTCAATCTTTTTTTTATTTAAGTGTGGTAGCTTTGATCAAATTTGCAAATGTTGTTTAGCTTTTAATAGAAGCATTACAGACTTGTAAATGTATTACAGACCAACTGGAAAATATTAGTATTCGTTACTGTAAAAATCATATCCATGTAATTAAATCCTTTTACATGATATACTGTAATTTATTTATTCTGTAATTTACTTATTCTGTATTTTACATAATATTCTGTAGTTTGGGCCTGAATGGCCGAGTGGCTAGCGCTCTGGCGCTCGGTACCACAGGTTTGGGGTTCGAGTCCCGGCGGTACCATGGATGTTTGTAGTGGTTCGGAATCCTTTTTAAGCCGTAGGTCCTGGTCTTATATGACTGTTGAGCGTTTGAGAGTAGAGCTGATAACCCTACACTGTAAAAAGAAAAACATATCTCGTCTCGAAATCTGCCAGTATGTAGACGGCCTTGACCCAGACAGGGCTGTTGCTCCAATGATGATGTTGATGATTCTGTAGTTTATGTAAAATATAAGAATGTCATTTTACATTACATTCTTCCATCAGATCAATCCATTTACCTCAATCGAAGTTGAACCCTTTGGGGTCACCACAATTTAGAAGAAACAATGTTATTTAATGCATATGAACAGTTTTCATGTCACGTCAAATCCATTGAGAGAACTTTTAAACCTTGTATGGATCCCTTAAATATTTTACTATGGCTCATTATGTCATTCTGGATTTTTAAATCTTTAGTGGCAGTAAAGTAATAAAATTGCACATCCAACAAGAACTTGACTTTGGAAATTCAGTTCTGTATGGGAATCGGTAGGTAAGTACAAATACCCTTAAAAATACAAAAGGTGATGTTTCCATTTCTAGAAAAAGCCTTCAAGCTACTCTTAAAAGAATAGTTTATTTTTATTGAAATTTACAAGAAATATGGATTCCTTGTAAATTTTCAATTATATGAATAAATGAGTGAGAAAGATGGAAAGTGTGTATATGAGAGAGAATTTTTCTAACTTAAAAAATGGATGAAAATTATTTATAAAGCTTCTATCTACAATAGAGTGAAAAAAGTAGGAAATGACTCTAGAAATTTTTTATACTACTTTTC
The DNA here is from genome assembly GCA_021605095.1 of Caerostris extrusa. Classification (NCBI taxonomy): domain Eukaryota; kingdom Metazoa; phylum Arthropoda; class Arachnida; order Araneae; family Araneidae; genus Caerostris; species Caerostris extrusa. The sequence goes on from BPLR01018808.1 coordinate 90,192, forward strand.
TCTTACACACTTTCTTTCTCTCTCTCTCTCACACACACACACACACGCAAACACTTTCCGTCTCTCTCACTCATTTATTCACATGCTTCATTTTCCATTTTGTTCCTTCCTTCACTCAGACTACAACCCAGAATAAAAAAGGCCCTGAAAAATAAATTTGTTTCTACAGGCCTCGCCCCTGACGGTATTTATTCCTAATTTGATATCCTGCTCAATATCTTATAGAACAGAAAATGTTTTTCACCCATATAAAACTAAAATGAATGAATGAATCATTGCTTGAAAAACTGTATCAACACCAAGTGTCATCTACTGCAAGTTTAAAAAATGTGTATGAACTTGAGTGGATGAATAAAAGGTATTTTATGAACTATTATTTTATATATAGGGAGGGTGGAACTAATAGTAGGAATTGAATAAGTACAAAGTATCACATGAGGCCTGCGGAAATACACTGAAGTGACAAAAGTCATGGGATACCTCTTAATATCGTGTCGGCCCTCCTTTCCCCCGGCGAAGTGCAGCAACTCGACGTGGCATGGACTCAACAAGTCGTTGGAAGTCTTCTGCAGGAATATTGAGCCATGCTGTCTCGATAGACGTTCATAATTGTGAAAGCGTTGATGGTGCAGGATTTTTTGGGCACGAACAGACCTCTCGATGATGTCCCATAAATGCTCGATGGGATTCATGTCGGGCGATCTAGGTGGCCAGATCATTCGTTGGAATAGTCCAGAATGTTCTTCAAACCAATCGCGAACAGTTGTGGCCCGGTGACATGGCGCATTGTCATCCATAAAAATCCCATCGTTGTTTGGGTACATGAAGTCCATGAATGGCTGCAAGTGATCTCAAGTAGCTGAACATAAGCATTTCAGTCAATGTTCGGTCCAGTCGCACCAGAGGACCAAGTCCATGCCATGAAAAACAGCCCACACCATTATGGAGCCACCACCAGCTTGAACAGTGCCTTGCTGACAGTTTGGGTCCATGGCTTCGTGGGGTCTGCGCCACACTCGAACCCTACCATCAGCTCTTACCAACTGAAATCGTGACTCATCGGACCAGGCCACGGTTTTCCATTCATCTAGGAACCAACCGATATGCTCACGGGCCCACGAGAGTCGCTGCAAGCGATGTCGTTCTGTCAGTAAAGGCACTAGAGTCGGTCTTCTGCTGGAATAGCCCAAGAAAGCCAAATTTCTCCGCACAGTTCTAACAGACAAGTCCCTTTGTACGTCCCACATTGATTTCTGCGGTTATTTGACGCAGTGTTGCTTGTCTGTTAGAATTTACGACTCTTTACAGACGTCGCCGGTCTCGGTCGTTAAGTGCAGGCGGTCGACCACTGCGCTGTCCATGGTAGGATGTTATGCCTGAAATTTCATACTCGGCACCCTCTTGACACAGTGGATCTGGGAATGTTGAATTCCTTAACGATTTCCGAAATGGCATAACCCATGCGTCTAGCTCCAACTAACATTCCGCGTTCAAAGTCTGTTAATTCCCGTCGTGCGGTCATCATCACGTCAAAACCTCTTCACATGAATAACTTGAACAGAAATGAAAGCTCTGCGAAAGCACTGCGCATTTATACCTGTTCTACGCGATGCTACTGCCATCTGAAAATTTGCATATTGCTATCCCATGACTTTTGTCACTTAAGTGTAAGTAGCAAACAGATCAATGATACATTTAAAGGTACACATGGCATTACAAAAGAGAAATAAAATGAAAGAAGGATAGAAGAGGGTTTTAAGAGACATCAGAAAAAGAATGAACAAAATCACAAAATGCTGTGAAAGCAGGTTTCTTTTAACAAACTGACAAAAGTTTGAAGGACATGGGACTTTTGAAGTGCTAGTTCTTACTTTAAATTTTTTAATAGGATATTCAAGTCTGGAGTAATTTTTGTGAACAATCATTTTTTATTTACTGTGAAAGATATCAAGATGATTTTGTTTTCAACATTGTAACATTGCTGTACAATATTACACCATATCCAACACAATGCAGTTGCGCCAAGACACACAGCGCTACAGCCCTATTTAAATTTCACCCATTCCATCTCAGCTTTGATAGGATAAATCGAAACAAAACGTCAATTTTTTTTCTTCCAGAATATCACTTTACGTGAAATTTAAATAAATGCAAACGCTTCACTTTTCTCTGAGTCGTTTTTTCCCGGAATGCTGCCGAAAGAATCCCTTCGTCATTTCCCCAACAGAGCTGTGTACAGAAGAGAGAGAAAATGGCGTCCCAAAGATGCACCATTACCACTTTCCGTTCTTTTCATTCTTCAGAGCCCTGAAGGAAGCTTCATTCGAGACATTAAAAACACTCGCCCAGCATTTTCTCCGCGCCTTCACTTAAAAGGGAATATTTTTTGTAGTATTTGTTTGGGTGTTCCAGGAACACTTTCTTTTTTCCGTTCCGGGAATCTTCCAGGGATTTTTTTCTTTTTTTTTTTTTTTTTTGTTAAACAACGATTTTTGTCTTTGCACTGTGCATTTACTCGGTGTGATCGGATGTTAAGTTTGCGCATCCAGGTTGCAAAATAGTCGAAGGCTCGTTTCTTGAACTGGGAGATCGAAATGTGAAAATAGTTCGAAAAATAAAAACAGAAGAGAATGGAGGAAATATTTTGAATTTAACAACTTCTGGCATCGATTCTCAAGATGTGGGGTGTAGGGCATTTGTTTTAAAACGAGTAATATAAAAGTCAATTCCTACTTTATTCAACAAAGAAAATTTTATTTTAGTTACTTTTTATTAAATAATTACATTTAATATAAATATGTATATACCTAGGACGGAATCACACTATTAAGTGGGAAAATAGAAAGCGAATTTCCTTGCAATTTTCCACTCTATATAGGGTGTTGGACTATTATGCTTGTTTATTACTATTTATACGCTTTCTTTTTTTTTTTTCGTGTCTAATGTATGAAGCTGTCGGTGGTCTATAATTTATCATTCAATCCATCTCTTGTAAGGCTTCATTCTTGCAAGGAACCTTTCCAGTGAGTTTCGAGCAGTCCAGTTCTTCAATTAATAGTCCATCTAACGATTTCACACGACTAAATAATCAAATAAAAAAATTTTATGCTTTGACTCGAAGGCCTGAAGACTCTACGCCGACGCTCTACCAACTTTGCCATTGCAAGACAAATTTATTTTTCACTGTATTGCAGAAAGTACTTTATAAATAATTTTCATTCATTTTTTGAAGTTAGAAGCGATTCTCTCTCTCTCACTCTCTCACATACACACTTTCCATCTCTCACTCATTTATTCACATGTTTCATTTTCTTCCCTCCTTGACTCAGACTAGAATCCACAATGAAAAAAAGAATCTGAAAATACATTTTTTTCTACACGCTTCGCCACTGACGGTATTGATTCCAAAATTTATGTCCTGCTCAATATCTTATAGAAGATAAATTTTTTTTCTCTCCTATAAAAACTAAAATGAATTAATTAAATTTCATGAATGAAGGAATATTTGAAGAAAACCATATTAACATCCAGTGTCCTCCACTGCAAGTTTCAAAAAAAATGTATTCGAGCTCGAGTGGATGAATAAAAAGTGTTTCATGAACGATTGGAAATTTGAACAAGATATATAGAGGGAGAGTGTGAGCTAATAGTAGGAATTGAAAAACAATGAAATCAAGTTAACTGAGGGACACATAACTTGCAGATAGCCGTTTGCAGTGTTATGATAAATAAAACGCCGACTTAGTATTAGTCGTGTTATGAGTAGACTGCAGAATTGCAGTATTATTATTATTATTAGTTGTTGTAGTTCTAATGCAGCTGGCAAACACTTAGACAGTTGTCATTGGTACCTTAAGTCAAGCGCTGCAAAGACGTTACTCAGTTAGCACTACCCCAGGGACGCATATAGTTTGAAGATAAGCTACGGACGCGGAGTAGTACCCCCTGCAAAGCTCTACGATCCTGTTAGACCGGGACTAACGGCTTAAAGTGGATTCCGAATCACTACAAACATCCAGGGCACCGCCAGGACTCTAACCCCGGCACACCGAGTGCCAAAGCGCGAGCCACTTGGCCATCAATTCCTTTATTATTAGTAGTAGTATTGCGGTATTATAATATTACATAAAACCAACTTAGATTGTCAATTTTTACTATAAAATATCATATGATGTTTAAAATCTTTTGAAAATTCCCAGATTTTGTTAAGAATTTAAAACGTTCAGTACTACGCGGTTTCCCGAAAATTGAAAATCATTACATCAAATGATGAACGTTAACAACAATGTATATATGCAAAATATACAGTAATAGGACCCAGAACAAATGATCCAGTGAAATCAGTAAAGCAACAAAATGAAAGATCCTGAAGATAATTTAATAAAGGATCCCTCAGGACATTACATACCCATTTGTTTTCGCTCAATAGAGGATGGAATCTAAAGCAAAAGCAAATCAAGAACTGTATTCCGATAACATGGAGGAACAGGAAATCATCAAAATTAGTGGACGGTGCAATGCAGGAATGCGATAAATGCAGTTCACTGTTCAATATATATACTATGGTAGTATCTGAACAAGTGTATTAGAGTAGTATTTATGTAGCGAATCTTTTGTTGTTCTAATACAGCTGGCAAACAATTAGACAAATGTCTTTGATGCCTTAAAGCAAGCGCTACACCGACGTTACTCACTTAGAACTATTCAGGGGACAGATGTAGCTTGAAGATAAGCTACAGACACAGAGTAACACTATCCGCGCAATGCGCCTGTTAGACGCAGACCTACAGTTTAAAGTAGATTCCGAACTACTACAAATGTCCATGGTACAGCTGAGAGAAAACCTGTGATACCGAAACCTGTGATACCGAGTGCCAGAGCGTTAGCCACTCTGTCATTCAGGCCTATATGTAGCCCACATCTTAATATGCTGTATATTTTTAAATAGTGATTCAGGACAATCGTCTTATGTTAGAAATCAATAGAGGTGGCACCTCCAAATATTTTTAATTTATTAATTTTTTATTATGTTTTTTATTGTTTTTATTATTTAATACTGATTAAATGTTTAAAAGTTATTTTCATTGAATTAATGTGCTTTATAAAAAGCAACTGACATTTTGGTGAATGCATTCTAAGACAATTTATATTTCCTCTTATATTTTTTCTGTGTGTGTATGGGATGTAGAGTTGTTAATATGTTTCCCTCTGTGTTTCATTCATCATACGTCGAGATAAATAATCACTCTTCTCTGATCAATGGATGTCTTGGAGGAGAAGAATGTCCGATGTCCAGCCGAACTTTTCCTTCGATGTCAGCACATTTGTCGCCATCGTGTTCGCATTCATCAATCAACCCCAACATATCAGTTAATGATGTTCACCAAAATGTATTATTGCTGGTACAAAGTTAGTTAAACGCGCTAAACAAAGATTTGAGTTTAAATTTACTGATATGTAACAGAAAATAATGATTTACACAGCATTTTTAGGTTTTGCAAGTTATAGGGTTGTATTTTTCAATTCTATTATTAGTTCACACTCTAGAATATTTATCTTAAGAATTTTTTATTTTAGAATTCTTATTCACGGATTAGAATTAGAATTCTTATTTCGCAGACCAGAATTAGAAGGATTTTTAATTCGCAGACGAGAATTAGAAGGATCCTAATTTCAGGACTAGAATTAGAAAGATTCTAATTTTATTATAATTTATTATTATTTATATAATACTCTAGTTTTTGTTACAGTACGATGCTGAATCCGTTCCTCTCATACTGTTATTATACTCCCACTATACTATATTCACTCATAGTATACTATACTCAGAGAGAGAGAAAGGAAATATAAGAAGAATCTAATTGATTGAATTAAAATTTTTACAGCATTTTTGGGTTTTACAAGTTATAGAGTTGTATTTTTCAATTTCTATTATTAGTTCACACTCTCTTATATACATCCAAGAGCCAAAACATTATGACCACCCCTACATTTTGTAATGAACTCGCCTGGAGGACGTGGAAGGCACGTGATCAGGTGGAAGTGGTATTTAACTGCTGCTGGAGAGTCTGAAGAATCATTCTTTCACTTACTTCTGTGTGTGATGGGAAAGGCTGCGGATCTAAGCGACTTTGATAGAGGACAGATTGTAATGGCTCGAAACAAGTATTTCCGAAACAGCACGACTCGTGGGTTGTTCGCGATCTACAGTTAGTACTTATGCAAAGTGGATGAATGACGGTGAAACCAGCAGTAGACGACATGGTGTTGGACGTCCTATCAAAGAAAAAGGTCGTCTTAGACTGTCTCGCATGGTGAAGCAAAACCGGAGCCAGACAGTGGCTCAGCTGACAGCCTAATACAATGCAGGACCAAGTAGAATAGTATCGGAGCACACTGTTCAGCGGACACTGTTGGATATGGGGCTACGCAGCAAACGTCCACTCGTGTGCCTCGTGTGTTGGAAATGGAATGTTCCAACAGGACAACGCCCCTTGTCACAAGGCTAAAATTGTGGGGAGTGGTTCCAGGAACATGGTGCTGAATTCCAGTTAATGTCCTGGCCGCCTATCACCGGATCTCAATCCGATAGAACACATTTGGGATGTCCTGGGACGACAGCTCAGAGTTCAAAGACCACCAATTCGCAATATCTCGGATTTGCGGGACCGTTGCTTAAAACATCTGGTACAATCTGTCTCCGGCCATCTACCTAGGACTTGTGACATCCATGCCAAGGCGGGTTGAAGCTGTGTTGCGCGCCAAAGGGCCAACTCGTTATTGACAGGTGGTCATAATGTTTTGCTCTTGAGTGTATATCTTGATCAAATTTTCAATCGTTCATAAAATACTTTTTTTATTCATCCGCTCGAGTTGGAATACATTTTTTAACTTGTAGTGGATGACACTTGATGTTAATGCAGCTTTTTTCCAATATTAATTCCTTCGTTTTAGTTTTTATATGGGAGAAAAAAATGTCTCTTATACAAGATATTTAGCAGGATATAAAGTTAGGAATCAATACCGTCAGTGGCGAAGCGTGTGGAAAAAAATTTGTTATTCAGATTATTTTTTCATTCTGGGTTCTAGTCTGAGTCAAGGAGGAACAAAATGGAAAATGAAACATGTGATGAGAAAATTAATGATGTCCTCAAAATATATTATTGCTGGTAGAAAGTTCACGTTAAACGTGCTAAACAAGATTTAAGCTTAGTAAATTTACTGCTGTGTAACAGAAAATAATGAATACTACTACTGTGCCCAAAAAGTAAGACCAATTTTTTTTATTTTTGAAAAACTATTTATTCTAACAAATTTATTTCATCGCCTTCAAAGTAATCCAACAATGCACTTAGGCCAACTTTTTATCCAATCCTCAATGCATGCTGAAAAATCATCAACAGGGATGGCCTTTAAAGCGCGCGCCGATTCACGTTGAATCTTTTGAATCGACTCAAAACGGTGTCCCAGGAGTGGTCTTTTGAGATTAGGAAACAGCCAAAAGTGAATATGGTGTGGAAACGGTGGTTAAGGAACGATGTGGGTTTCATTTTTGGCGAAAAGGTCACGAAGAATCAATGCAGTGGGAGCTGGATTATTATTTTGATGCAAAAACCAAGAGTTGTCAACAACGCGTTCTCTGCCTTCTTTGAACTGTTATCTTCTTTAAGCAAAAATTTTCAAGGTGCGCCGCAGGTTGTCTACCCCTGTTTTAGATTGTATTTATGATGATTACTAAATGTGTCTGATCACATTTTGTCAAATTTAACATGGAGCTAGCAATTTTTTTCACCAGAACTGCCAAGTATTTCAATAAAGTGTGGCATCGTATATATCACTTGTTAGAAAAGTGGCACAAACCAAAAAATCTACTTTTGTAGGAGAGGGGAAAAGAAAATTTCCACTGCTACAGAACTTAACCATTAAAAATAATGCCCTATAATGCAAATGAAGGATAGATTTGGAAAATACTTTTGTAATATTTAAGATAAATCAATCTATCTTTCATTTTTGAAACAAAAAAGGTGATTGAAATTTTCGAATTATTTAATCTTTTAAAGCATTATTCGGTTTGTTTCAAAATCATTTAAATTCAGTATGCTACAATTCATGTTACAATTGCAATTATTAAATAAATTTAATTTTTAATTATTTAAAGTTGTTACTAAAATTACAATTTTTGATGATTGTAAGTAACAAGTAAAACAATAAAAATGTAAAAATTAAAATAAAGGTCACACCAATAATTATGATGTTCTTGATGATTACAATAGAAATTTTCAGTGATAATTGAAATGACTGAAACAATAAAACTTTCAATGATTTACTTTTTACTAAATTTACAAACGTAGAAATACTTAACCATTCATTTATCAACCACACATTCAGAAATTATTCTTTGAACATTTCTGCCGTTGATTGAGGAATGGCTGGGGGAGGGGGTTCTCAGCTGGAAGACGTGAATGGAGCTGAACCTTTAAATGGAGCTGAACTAAAAATTTCCATATTTATTTCGGATATGGGTGCAATAAATCCGTAGACCTGAAAACTCACAGGGAGGGATTTCATTTCAGAGGTGTCTACTTATGGATGCAATGCGGAAGACGCAATATAATTTTGTTGCACATGCTACACATACCTTTACAATGGTAATTTCAAATCTGTCGTTAAATGGATCATGTACATATCTGTTTTTATTATGGTAACTGACATCTGTCAATGGATCATATATATATATATATGCCTTTATAATGGAAACTTCACATCTGTCGTTAAGGGGACCATGTACATATCTGTCTTTACAATGGTAATTGATATCTGTCAATGGATCATGTACGTATCTGTCTTTACAATGGCGATTGACATCCATCAATGGATCATGTATATATCTGCCTTTAAAATGGCAACTTCCCATCTGTTGTTAAATAGATTATATGTATATATGTCGTCATATACATATTAGATACGCCATCATGTTACATATTTGTTGCTCCAGTGATCTAACGAATAATCTCAGAAAATGTCCAGAATTTAGAAATACAACAGTGCAGCGATCCCTCAATTATTTGTTCGAATATTTGTAGGAGGTCCCCCAACGATACCTCTTCTTCACACGCGGTTGAAAATCAGGCTTCTATAGGTAGAAATTGACAAAAAGAGGCAATAAGAAGTTCTGCTGTCTTTGCGGACTCTTCCAGCCTCGCACTGTGAGGAGTCTTCGTTTCGCTCGTTTCAGCCCCATCAGCAGATCTGATCCGCCAGATTTCATCAGCGAGGGCACAGAGCACCCCCTATCTGGAAAGGGGGAGGGAGAAGAAGAAAAATATCCGTTATGATTCTTCTTTGGATGGATCTGCAGAAAGGCTCCTGGAGAATTCTGGGTGCCTTATGCTGAGTTATACAGGATTTTTATGTGGATGTCTCATTCGTCGTAAGTGGGTGATGCATTTTTATCAAGGCTTAAACCGTAATAAGTATTCTAAAAGTGGATGGAAGGCATGTTTCTGTGGTTACAATAGGTGCAATTTGAGGGAAAGATTTAGCTTTAGAAATGGAAGCTAAAAAATGCTAATTTATAATATCTTAGAAGCCATAAATATTAGACACATTTATGCATACTTAGAAGCCATATTTATACATTTTTAAATGCAACACCCAGGTATATGCACTCCACTGTGGAAAGCAAACGCCCGCTGTGAAGCAAGGTTGTACCTCAACAAATATTTATTATTTTTAGATGCTGTCAAAACTCTTACAAAAAATAACCCCAAAATTGGAGCTAAAATTTCTGCATGCAATATCGGAAAAGAGTTAAACTATGGAAAATTTAATTCATTATTCGTAAAATACTGTATTCCTCATGTTAACCTGCAGTCAATCAGTGGAGAACTTTGCATAACGATTATTTAATAATATTTTAAACATAGGATAAGTTCAGGGGCAATATATATATATATGCATGCATGTATATAATAAATTTTGAAAATGGTTTAACTTCTGCTCCTACAAATTTTCCACGTGGCTTAAGTGTAGATTCTGGTTAAAACAGTCCGAAATGAAGACATTGCTCGTAACTCTCATGTCTCAGACGACGGTGCAACGTACCGAATGAAACTTTCTGCCAACTTCTAATGGTGGCCCCTTTTCTCTGACAGGGCGCGATCCCAGAGGTTTCGAAGCACCCCTCGGATGACCATCCAGGGAGTGTCCTGGGGGCAGAGAGATTTCGGTGAGACGTGGCCCCCTCACTTTATCGTTTGCTCCGTCTGTGATGAAATCCAATGAAGCGAGGGTTGAAATGACAATAGTCTGTCTTTCAAAAGTCTGCGACTGGGAATGGAACATCTACATTTTAGGAGGAACTTTTTTTTAAAGATCAGAGTTATTCGGGAGTTGAGAAATAAATATTTTCTTTTATTATAGAATCCCCCAGAAATAAGTTAAGAAATAAGTTAAGACGTAGAATTAAAAAAAAAAAAAAACATTTGGAATTTCGATTTTATTTCAGTAATAGCGGTAATTTGTATTTCAGTAGGTCAATGTGGCAAAAAGTAGAAAAGAACGTAACATTTAAATAAAAGAAACCCAATCAAAATTCAGATTTTAAGACATTATTCTAAATATTATACGAGATTATTTATACTTTATTTAAAGTTATATACCTAATGAATATGAATGTAATAGTTAAAATACTAAATCTTCGAAACTTCCGAAAAATGTACACTATAAGAAAGAGAATAATATTATTACTACAATCAGTAATAATGACATAATGTATTTATTTATGTACAATTCAAATGTAATTATGAAATAATAAATTTCGATATACAGAGATTTTTAAAATACATTCATGTCCATAAATTAAGGATAATGAAGTTCAGGCAAAGAAAGAGACAGAAGCAAAACAAATTTGACTTATTTGTATAGTCTATCTATTAAACAAAGGTAAAGAGCAAAAAAGATGCAATATGTTTGACATAATTAATAAAAATTGGGATTTTTTTACTCCTGGAGCAAATTTCAAAAAAGAACCTATTTACAAAAAACAGTATAACATGGTTAGTATGATGGTTAATAAGGAGTATGTCTTCCGGACGATGCAATACAGGCCTTACAACGCCTAGGCATGCTGAGTATCAAATTATCAATCTGATCTTGGGGAATATTACACCACTCATCAAGCAATGCTCTCCGAAGTTCCGGTTGACAGGTGGGAGGGGGTTGACGGGCTGCAATTCGTCGGCCAAGCATATCCAACACATGCTCAATTGGATTCAAGTCCGATGAGTATGCTGGCCAATCCATACGGGTGATATCCTCCAATTGAAGGCATTCGTCTACAATGTTTGCACGGTGGGGACGGGCGTTGTCATCCATAAACAGAAATTCAGCACCCTTGGTGCCCCCGAAACAAACGTACATGTTGTTCCAGAATGACATCCCGATAGATGTGGCCTGTCATCGTTAGACTCTGAACATGCAGGTCAGTTCTGGAACCAAGAATAATTCCTCCCCAAACGAGCCATCCTGCACCACTTTAACGGTGTCGTTCAATGGTGTTCGCTTGGTGGTAACAGGTACCTGGCGCTCTCCATATGAAAGTCCGGCGAGAATAAGACTGCAAACTAAACCTGGACTCGTCGGAAAACATCACACAAGACCACTGTTGAGGTGTCCACAATGCATGCTCTCTTCTCCAGGTTAATCGCAGGCGACAGTGAGTTGCGGTAAGTGGAACACATCTGACAGGCCTACTAGCATATAGACCAATGTGCCCTAAGCGTCTGTACACGGTCTGCCGTTTTGAAACTGACGTACCTGTAGCTGAAGAGAGCTGACGAGACAGGTCTGATGCTGTGCTCCGTCTGTTTCTTTTGGCAGTAACTTCTAAATACCGGTCCTCATTCGGCGTTGTAACTTGGGGGTGACCTGTGCTGTAACATTTACTCACATTACCATCATCTTGGAATCGTTGCCAAAGCCTGGAGATGACACTCTGGGCTATTCCAAGTGCCTCGGATACTTCCAGCTGGATACGTCTACATTCCAGTCGTCCGATAATTCTACCACGTAAAAAATCATCCAAATGCTTCCTTTGTCCCATAACTATGCGGTTATTGCACTGAAAGGCTTTTAAAGCGCTTGTCAACAATTTTACTTCTTTGCCACCATTCCTTATATACCCCTCTCTTACACTCTCGTCATTGTGACGTACTATCCGCGGCATCTGGTGGTTTCCTGTAATTTGCATATTCTTCTTCAAGATGTGTGTGATAATTCTACAGGTGAAATTTGCATTTTTGAGTTCAATTTCTGTGTGATTCTGAATTATCCATAATTTATGGACATGAGTGTAGTTAATACGTTTTAATGTGTTTTGTTCAAAAGTGGAAATTTCACAAAAATTAAAGGGCACATTCTATCTATTATATTATAATCTATAGCTATTTATTTAGGCCTGGTGAATAGCGGTGGGTTTCAGAGAAACCTGTATCAAACATTCAAGTGAAACCGAATCGGAAGATTACTTTTTTCTACACCGGAATGGAACGCTAAAAAAGTTGTCTGGAATGTCCATCTATTGAGATTAAAAAGAAGAGGGAGAAATGGCAATGTTCGTTCACGAATTTTAATGTGTTTTTTTTTTTTTTGTTCTAATGAAGCTGGCAAAAATTTAAACAGCTGTCTTGGATGCCTTAAGACAAGCTGCACCAACGTTACTCACTTAGGTGAAGAGGTGCGTGTAGCTTGAAGATAAGCTAAGGACGCGGAGTAACACTACCCCCGCCATTCTCTACGATCCTGTTAGTAACGGGACCTATTGCTTAAAGGGGACTCCGAACAACTCCAAACATCCATGGCACCACCGGGACTCGAACCCCAAACCTGTGCTACCGAGTGCCAGAGCGCTAGCCACTCGGCCATACAGGCTTCAATTGTAATGTCAAAATGGTGGTAGAGTATGTGATGCACCTGGATGATTCTGGATCAGCTATAGTGCAAATTTACTCAAATGGTGGACATCATAAATATTTAATTCATTAAAAAATATGAAGTTTCGGCCCATTTGGATACAATGGTCTGAAATAAGCTGTTCTTTTCATTTTGCTTTTTAGAAATGTAGATAGTAAACGTATAGTAGTAAGTAGATGCGCAGAGATTATTTTCATTTTCATATCCTGTTTGTTTTGTTTTAATAAATTGATAGGCTGGTTAAATTTGATTCAAATGTACCATTAAACTATACTTTCAGCAATTTTGAGTTTTGTGTATTGCTGACAGCGTAACTGTATCATTGCTGGGATATTAAAAGGCCCCAAAAAGAGGAAAGATCAGAAAATTTGAAATCGCGAAATGACCATTTATTGAATTTAATGAAATTTGGCAAAAATTAAGCAAAACGTAAACATAATAGGCTTACTGTAAAATACACAAAAATGGAACATCAATTCTCAATGTGTGTAATCAAGTTCAAAATGAGGATCATTTCTATCCGCTATATATGCATGACAGTTGTGTTTCATATTTAAAATAGCAATGCTTTTTGACTCAATTGGCAGAAAATCACCATTTTCATCGTGTTCGAAGGGCATTAAGGGTTGTCTCTGTGAAGATATATGTATAATCAAATACATTCAAGTAAATATGTACAATAAAGTTCAACACAAAAAGTAGAAACTTAACAAAAACAAAAGTACTGACCGAGATGTGTATTCGTTGTGTACTGTTGTGTCCCCGCGAAGCTGATTCTACACAACCGAGTTCTGTATGATCTAGCACAGACGTTGACAACCCGCTGCCCGCCTTGAACATAAAAGTGACTCACGTGACCGCCCGTGAGATGTATCACACTTTTACGAAATATATTTATTTCACAATGGCCAAAGTAGTGAGAACCAACGTTTTAAAAATACATTATGTGTGCATCCATATGTTCGAAAAATGAACTGTCGAAATGAACTTGATTTTAAAAATAATTGTCTTGGTGAATAGAGAACTGGCAGTGTCTGCTCTATTGATGAGTTTACAGTTATGAGTTCGTTTTTTATTATTTATTTATTTAATGATATTTCAATTAAATATTTGCCTATTTACCTTGCATCTCAAAAGTCTCTTTTGAAAAAATAACTCAATAGGTGAACTTATGACGCATTGATTTTTCATTATTCATTGGATGCCACCAATTGCAATTATTCATTAGTGCAATAAATATAAAAACAACGATGTAAGTTGAATTTTTTAATTTACAATCTTATATGCATAGATTGCATACTATGTAAATTAATTCATTGCAAGTGTATGTTTGAAATATTATACGAATATGTTACATGAAATATTATTAAAATACGTTTGAAATCTTATTTTAGAAAGAAGGCTCCATTTTTGTGTCATTTTGAACACTATCAAAGACAACAGGATTCAAAACTTTGTAAATAAATATAGACTTTTGAATGAAAACATTTTACCATTCACTGACGTATTTCGAAAGCGAATTAAAAAATTATAAATTTCAAATAAAGATTATGATTGATATAGAAATTATTTTCGTACTATAATAAAAATATAAAATATATCTATGGATCGATAAATATTCTGCTAAACTCTTCATTAGCTAAAACTTAAAGAAACTATTTTTCCTCTGAAAGTTCAATTCATTTGAGCTTGTTTTTAAATTCGGGCATCCACATTTTTATCTCAATTCGAACACAATTTTTGAAACGGATTTAACTTTTACTTTCTGAAATTGAAAAGATTTCTTTCGAACAACTTGACGAGACGAGAATCTTGAAGATCGAAATTCGTTAATTACTTGAAAAGTTAATTAAGTCGCGAAAAGAATTTTTCGTGTTTTGTTCCGACATAATTTCTCTTGCGATTTCAGTATAAAGCTAAATAAATACAAGAAAAGAAAAACATTTCTTTAAAGATTGAATAAGAGATGCCAAATTAAATGCCGTTCACATTTGATGTTATCCAAATGTGCACTTGTATTACTATATATTTCAACTCTTACTGAATTTATGAAACTTTCTTACTAAAAATGACTATTCTGTTACATTTCTTAAATAATTAAGTACAATAAAAAATATTTGTAAAAAACAGTTTCAACCTAAATACTAAAGTGTTTTTTTTCTTGTCTTTAAAATATTAAAAAGCTATTTTAAATTTTAATTAATTATTAAAAAAATATTCTAGAAATAATGTGTCTTGTACTCCGTTCTCAAACAATTTTATAAAAATCTTTTATTTTAGATTTTTTACTGAATTTATGATGCATTGATACTTCCATTTTATTAGCATCTATACTTTGCTTTCTGAATTTATTGTTTTTTTTTTTTTTCAAATTTCTTATTTAGAATTGTTCTTTTGTGTACTTTGATTGTTTATTTTAACATTTTGGTGAACGTAAAGAAAAACTAATTTAAAGTTAATTTTATTCAAACTATTTAACTTATTTTTTTCCAACGTTAATTTAATTAAACAATTTATTTGTTGCAATTATTACAGAATACTACTACTGTTTAATCACAATGATGAAGTTTGTGTTCATTTTGTGTTCAATTATTGCATTGATATCAAAATTTTGTAAACAAATATAGATTTTTGGATGAAAACATTATACCATTCACCGATGTACTTCGAAAGCGAATTACAAAATTCTAAATTTCAAATAATGATTATGATTTATGTTGCAATTATTTTAGTAATGTAATAAAAATATAAAATATATCTACGGATCGATAAATATTCTGTTAAACTCTACGTGAGCTAAAACTTAAAAGAAAGCAACTAAACTATTTTTAATCTGAAATAGAGTGTGTTCAATTCAATTCATTTGAACTTGTTCTTAAATTCGGGCATCCATATTTTTATCTCAATTCGAACGCAATTTTTTGAAACGGAATCAACTTTTACTTTCTGAAATTGAAAAAGACTTCTTTCAAACAAACTTGATGGCGAGAATCTTGAAGATCGAAATTCGTCAATTACTTGAAAAGTTAATTAAGTCGCGAAAAGAATTTTTCCTGTTTTGTTCCGGCAGAATTTCTCTTGCGATTTAATAAAAGTATAAAGTTAAATAAATACAAGAAAAGAAAAACATCTCTTTGAAGATAGAATGCGAGAGGCCAAATTAAATTGTTCGCATTTGATGGTATCCAAATTTGCACTTGTATTACGTTATTTCAATCTTTCTAAATCTATGAAACTTTTAAGAAAGTTTCATAGATTTCTGTTCTAAAAAGTTTCTAGTTTCTGTTCTATTACATTTCTTCAATAATATTTATCCAAACATGCTATGTTAAGTAGAATAAAAAATATTTGTAAAAACAGTTTCAACCTAAATGCTAAAGCGTTTTTTGTTTTTTTCTTTAAAATATTAAAAGCTAGTTCACAATTTATTTAGTTATTAAAAAAATATTCTATAAATAAATTTTATTCTAAAATTTTACAATTCTTAATAATTAAAACAAATAAATTTACTAAATTTGTATTTACCTTATTGAATCTGGAATCTTGAATAATTCTTTTTACTCACTCACTACACTGAAAAACAAATTTCAATTGATTTCTAATAAAAATTGACTTTATGACTTAAAATCACAAATAAAATAAACTTCTTTAAAATCTGTTTTTAAATCACTATTTACAAGTCTTGAAATAAACGAAATGAAGTTTTATAAAATCTATTATTCAAACAAGAAAAGTCCACCATGTTTTGCAATTAAGCATAAAAATATAGAATGAAGAGCTAATAAGAGAATAATTTTTCCAAATATTTCAGATTATAGAATTTTTTTATCTATTTTAATAGTTAAGCTTCAAATTGAGAGCAACTCATATTTAAAACTTCGAAGTATTTATTTTGATAAATTTATAATTAAATTTATCTTTTAAACTGTATTTTCAGATTTAAATTCTTATTTTCATCCTTTAGTGCCTGATTTTAGTAAACATCAAATATACATTATTTTGGCAAATTTCTTTCAGAAAAATTTAAATAAAGATTGGAAGTCTGGATTAGTAAATATTCAAAAAAAGAAAAATTTTTAGATTTATTTAGATAAATCGTAAATTTTTATATTTCTCGGATAAATTATTGGAATTCTCATAAAACGTTGATATTTTAAAAAAGCATTTTTTTAAATAAAAGCATTGTTTTTAATCAAGTATTGGTTTTTAATCAAGCATTATTTTTAATAAAATATTATTTTCAATAAAGCATTGTATTCTTAATAAAGCATTATTTTTTAATAAAGCATTGTATTCTTAATCAAGCATTGTTTTTTAATAAAGCACTGTTTTCAATATAGCATTGTTTTGAATAAAACATTGTTTTTAAATGAAGCATTGCTTCATTTAAGAGGAATCTTTGGGGTTTAATTCTATTTCCAATATTAAATTTAACTGTTAGTTAAAAAAAAAAAGAACGTGGTGCTTTTAAAATACATATTTAAAAGCATAACATTTTATACAAAATTTTTAATGCAATTTTCAAATTTCCTGGAGATATTTATTACTTTTGCAATATCTAAACGAATTAAAATAAAACGATTCGTTTAGATATTACAAAAATAATCATTTCCCTAAAATCATCAGCAGAATTAAATTATTTTTCAACCGAATGTATATTTTGTAGTTATTTTAAAAAGTAGGATTGAAGGACTAGGATTTCAACAAGATAAATTAAGTTTAGCCAAATTACAAATCATTAAACCAGTTGCGAATATCCCACTGAATAAATGACTCCTGTGAAGGAGAATAAACTGAATATTCAAATGGGAGATCTCTGTTACTCTCATCATTTAAATTTCCTCAATCAAAAAAATAATAATTCGTAATCTTATATGTTTACTTTTAGTACGTATTCCATAATTGAGCGTTGCTATAATTATGCTAAGCTATTCAAATGCGGTGAAGGGAAAGGTTTCATGCAATTTGAATTAAGTAATAAATTCACATTTCTCAAATGATATCCGTTTAAAATTTATTTATTTAAAATTTAAACAAAATTCTTTGCATCGCGTTTTATCTATTTATATACAATAATCTCTTCGTTTACATTTTGATATAACATTATAAAATTTTTTACTAATATATGAATTTTTAATCATTTGTTGCTGTCTAAAAATGAGATATTGTGTTAAGCAAAAAAAAAAAAAAAAAAAAAAAAAAAAAACAAGTAGTAAAAAAAAAAAAATTGTTTAAGTCAATTCCTACTTTTTTTTTTTCACTTAACAAGTCAAAAAGTTGAAATTTTCCTCTTACATCTGGCACCATCTATTGGTAGATACATGCAACTTAAATCTAAAAAAAAAAAAAAGCTAAAATGAATAAAGTAAATTGAATGAATTAATTAATATTTGAAAAGACTGCATTAGCATCCAGTATCTTCCATTACAAGTTTAAGAGAAAAATCTATTTGAATTTGA
This sequence comes from Caerostris extrusa, assembly GCA_021605095.1. Classification (NCBI taxonomy): domain Eukaryota; kingdom Metazoa; phylum Arthropoda; class Arachnida; order Araneae; family Araneidae; genus Caerostris; species Caerostris extrusa. The sequence continues at coordinate 108,623 of BPLR01018808.1, forward strand.
GTGGATGAATAAAAAGTATTTTATGAACGATTGAAAATTTGGGCAAGATGTATATAGGGAGAGTGTGAACTAATAGTAGGAATTGAAAAAACCCTCGAGGAGCGATTATGAGATATTAATTTAATCAATTATTAATTAATAAATTGTCATTCTCAAAAAGAGTTGAGGGTAGAATTTTTAAGTGTCAAGGGAAATACTAATTAATTTGAAATTTTATTCCTGAAAGGAGGACAGAAGTGTTATGACAGGTGGTTAAAAAATGTATTTATTTAATATATATTTAACAGAATAAATCATTGAGGCAGATTAAATCAATAATTTTTAATATATTATACACATTGTATATAGATGTTTTAATGATATTCACACATCTATACATACAAATAGCGCCTGTATGCACATACCCATTATCTATTATGTAGAATTTCACACACTTATTCCTTCTATTTATACTACTCCACACATTCAAATAGGCACACAGATACACAAATGTACATCAATATACTGAAATAAACATTTATATACAAAAATATTCCCACATATACACAAGTAATAATATTCTGTTAATTAAATATTCAACAGAATAAATCAGTAGAAGTAGTAACGTGACATTTAAAAAATATATTTAAGAATTTAGAAATCTTTGTGTAATATGATATTAAATTGCTTATTGTATTTTTTCAAATGTTATATGGATTATACATAACTCAGATGCGCAAAAGTGTTGTTTTTCTTTTTTTACATTAAAGTGTATGTATTCATCGGTCTTTATTTCCCATTCTTTTACCACAATAACTTTTAAACTGTTCTTCCACATTTAAAACTGCCATCCTACCACACAACGAAAGCCAATCCACCAACTTTTGAAACCCCCTCTTTCGAACAAATTAACCCTGGGGGAGGGGAGAGGGCACCTCCAAAAAAGCGAACCCTAATCAACCCCCTCAGCTAAGAAATCAAACTTCTCAACGTCAACCGACCTTCGCCGAGAAAACCTTGAGTTGCAGAAAAACCGGGGCGCACACACGAGAGAGAGATTTGGGCCGCCCCAGTCAATATCCCTTCCAAGAGTTCCTTTTCTCTTAAGTACCCTCCAGTTCGCGATAGAGAGCGGGTCTCCAGGGCCCTACCCAAAGCCCCAGTAATCCTTGGACCAATAAAACACTAGGTACTGGAAGGGGGCGACGAGGGGGGCGTCTTTGCTGATGCGAGTCTTTCCGCCGCCCCCCTTTCTTCCTTCTCTCGTCTCTCTCTTCCCAGAATTGCTAATCCTAATGGCTTCTTGACTGCTTGTTCGAGTACGACTGGCGCCATCTGTCAGGGACAAAGGATGGTAAAGAGGAGGAATAAATGTATGACGCTGATATACAGTAGAACCTCTTTAAGTCGAACCTCGTCGATTCTTTTTTTTTATTTATTTGGAGACTTTTTACGTCTAGAAAAATCATTCAGATTTATGGTGGACCATAATCTCATGGATTGTCAAGATATTTATTGTTCTTTTTGGAGGGTAGTGATGCATGCAGGTAGGATTCATAAACAGAAAGTTCTTCAAAGTAGAAGTAACAGGAATCGTAAACATGTCCATTTTTGTTGAATTGTAAATTGATGTCTTTATGACAAGAAGTTTATTTTCGTTTTTGGCGACTCTGATCGAATGACATATAATTTTGCAAGTAGATAATTCATGATAACAAAACTATTACTGACTGCATAACTATTACTACAAAAGCAAATAAAATATAGATAAATGAAAACTATTACAAAAAGAGAGGTTTGTATATATTATATGTACAGTAGAACCTCTTTAAGTCGAACCTCGATAAGTCGAAAACCTCCACAACTCGAAAAATTTTTTTGTTCCCTTCCCTTCAAGCACCAAAACCTCCATTCATCGAAATTTCAACCCTCTATATGTCGAAATAATGAGTCAATCCCCACAAGCCATTTTTGTATGTATTTTCCCACAGTAACTCAGAAAAAAAAATTGGACCTCTGTATCTCGAACATTAGCAATGTTTGGTTTTACAAACTTCATAACGCGATTATTTGAAACTAATTACCTCTATAGCTCGAAGAAAAATAAGTTACCGACTTTCAGGATTTGCCGACAATGCACGCAATTGCTTCTTAGAAAACAATGTATGAGTATATAGTAAATAGAATAACCAATTCTATGAAATAATCTTATATAATCTATGAAATAATCTTATATCTTATATAATTCTTATTATTGCTATTGTTTTCATTTGAACTCTAGCGAACCAAATCTTTTGTTGGCGATTCCAAAAATATCAGAAGTAGTTTGGTATAGAAATGTATTTAGTACATTGACGTGTAAAACAATTCACAATTGGACAATACATATAAACTCATAGTTACGTATATAAGTGTATATTTGTATGTATAGATGTAGATTTGAGTGTAGATATCTACATACTACTGTGTTCAAAAAGTAAGACCCATTTTCAATTTAAAATTCCCGGAACTTATGGAATTTCAATTTTTTTTTTTTTTTGATTGCTGGCGCTGTCCTTGACATGTGTGTGAAATTTCACGTCAAAATTAGTGCATGAGTTAGTTTGGTTTTGGGAGATGCTAAAACTGATTTCGGCGATTTTTGAAATGTCTGAATGAAATGAGCAAAGAAACTGAGTTAAATTTTGTTTTCAGAAAAAACGAAGAAGGCATTCGGTGAGCATTTCAGAAAGAATTGTTTACAAGTGGTATAAACAGTTCAAAGAAGGCAGAGAACGCATTGAAGACGTAGAACCCTCTGGTTGACCACCAAACTCAACCGACGAAGCTCCTGACCAAAAATGAAAGATTGGGTGCCGTCGATTTACAATTAGGGACCCTGCTGCTGATGTCGGAATTTCAAATTTTTGGGCCTCAAACGCGTCCAATCTCGATGGGTACTAAAAACACTGAATGCGCCAGCTCACACTGCATTGATTCGTCGTGACTTTTTCGCCAAAAATGAAACCCATATCTATTCCACAACCATCTGATTTAGCACCGTGCGACTTCTAGCTATTCCCTAATCTCAAAAGACCAATCTAGGGACACCTGTTTGAGTCGACTAAAAGAGGTTCAACGTGAATCGATGCGCGTTTTGAAGGCCATTCCTGCTGAGGACGTTTTTAGCATGCATTGAGGAATGGAATAAAAGTGGGCATAAGTGCATTGTGTCCGGAGGGGGATGACTTTGAAGGCGATGAAATTTAATGAAATGATGAATAAATTTGGATGAATAAATAAAGAGTGTTAAAAAAATAATAATTATTCTCACTTTTTGGGCACAGTAGTATAGCACATTGATGTGTAAAACAAGAAACCGCGCAGTTGGATAATGCATATAAACTCATAGTTGCGTATATAGGTGTATATTTGTATGTATAGATGCACACTTGAGTGGAGATAACTACATATATAGCGTATCTGTGTGGAGAAAAAAATAATTAGAAGGAATAAATATGTAATATTTTGTATAACATTGTACACAACATTGTATGCACAACACAACGTGTATATTTTGTAAGTGTATATTTGTATATATTGGAATATTTGCGTACTTGAGTAGAGAAGTATAAATAGAATAAATAATTATATAATATTGCCTATTTGATATTGTACACAATGTCGTGATACAATATACAATACTATATGCGCGATGTATATTTGTGCATTTAGATTTATGTTTGCATAGGTATGTGGATGTGTATATGTGAGAATATTTCTCTATGTAAGTGCTTATTTCAGTATATTGATGTACGTTTGTGTATCTGTGTGCATATTTGGATGTGTGGAGTAGGATAAATAGAAGAAATAAATGTGTAAAATTTTACATAATAGATATGTGTATAGGTGCTATTTGTATATATAGATGCGTGAATATCATCATAACATTTATATGTAATGTGTACATACAAGTGTTGTTGCATTGTATATACAATGTTGCATAGCACATAATTTTTGGTGTTTAACACGCTCGTATATACAGATGTATACCTGTGTAATATGAATTGTATTATTATCTGTTCATCTCTATTTTCCAGTAAGTTACAAGGCATTGAAAACATGATTATTGTGCACTGGCAAATGGCAACAGTCATAACGCGTGATGACAGTCAATAACAGTAATAAAGCGTCACAGTGCCAGGTCAGGCTTCTTCTCACCTACATCATTACCAAACTGCAAAGCGGTAACTCAGCTCTAGGCACAATAATGTGGCGTAGTAGTAGTAGTAGCAGTAGTAGTAGGACACTTTATTATATTCAAAATCGTGCCTATTCAGGGATGTACAACTCGCCACTAGGGAAATTATTCTTTCTAACTAGCATATCCCAGAAGTGGTTCACTAGTTAAAATCTTCCTCGGATGTACGATTATTGTACTTTCATTTTACGATGCATTGAATTTCTCAAGTCGCTCTATTGATTTTGCTCCCATCTGATAATGTTTTCGGAATAAACTTCTCTTTCGCAAACCAGTGACAGAAAACTTTTAAAAGACTTTTCCGAAGTGCCCAGAAGTGGCATTTTCTTTTCTTTTTTCTTCCTTACTACTTCGAATCGAGAATTGGTTTCACAGAACTCACTCTCCAAGAATTGATCTGGTGACTCTAGAGTACCAAATTAGAGTACAGAAAAAGAGGAGATGACTTAGATTTAAGGTCGGGGATTGATATAAGTAGTAACTTGGAAATAAGTCTTTAAGAAGTCTTTTCTATTTGGATAATGACTTCATCTCTTTCTATTGTGCCTTTGTGGTAGACCCAGATAGAAGATTGATAAAACACGGGAGCTCACTGTGTATCCTAAAGGCTCAGTATATTCATTTTCCAAGTAATTTCTGGTTTAAAAAATAAGTTAATATAAAGAAAAAAAAAAATTTTTAAAGTCAGTTCCGACTTTTTTTCACTCTGTTGCAGAAAGTCCTTTATAAATAATTTTCATTCATTTTTTTTTAAGTTTATCTGGCGCCGTCTATGGGTAGATACATGCAACTTAAATCTAAAAAAACTAAAATGAATTAATTAAATTTAAGTACTGAATTATTTTTTTGAAAAAAAAAAACTGTATTCACATCGAGTGTCATCCACTACAAGTTCAAAAAAAATTATTTGAACTCGAGTGGACGAATAAAAGTATTTTATGAAAGATTGAAAATTTGAACAAGATATATATAGGGGAGAGTGTCAACTAATAGAAGGAATTGAATAAAAGAAGAGTATTGCACTGGGTGCTGATGGAATATTTCTTTTATTTGCAAAGAATTCTGAAAGCAATTTTTTTCTTAGGAATTGAGTCACTTGAAATCCGCGTTAAAAATATTAATTTGGAAGCTGGGATATTTCTTAAGTTGAAATTAGTAAATTTATAACAGAAAAATTATTATTGTTTCTGATAACTTACGGATAAGAAAAAGGGCCCATTAAAAATAATACAAAATAAATTGCAATTTTTAGTATTATTTTATTGCAATAAGATCTGAAATGAAATATGTTATTGTCCGGGCCTGAATGGCTGATTGGATAGTGCTCTGGCGCTCGGTGCCACAAGTTTTGGGTTCGTGTCCTGACAGCTCCATGGATGTTTGTAGTGCTTCGTAATCCACTTTAAACAGTAGGTTCCGGTCTGTTTAGTCCTCGTGTGCACAAGATGGCCGTAGATCGACAAACCAAACCAAACCAAACCTCTACAGTTTGGGAGTAATTTGGGTGAGAAGAAGCCTGATAGGGTTATTTGTCGCTCTAAGGCCATATGATACCGGAACCTACGGCTTAAAATGGATTCCAAACCATTACAAACATCCATGACACCACCGAAACCTGAGGTACCAAGCGCTAATCATTCGGCCATCAGTCCCCTTTAATCTGAGGATAACGATACGAGCCGATCTAAAGAGGTATTAAAAAGATTTTTCAGTCGTTGTTTCGTGTCCTAAAATAGAAAACTTTGAAAACTCCAGCCAACCAACCCATTAGTTGATGCAGGACAACTTATTAGAGAGCCTGATGGCCGAGTGAATAGCGCTCTGGTGCTCGGTACCACAGGATTCGGGTTCGAAACCCGGCTGTACCATGGATGTTTGTAGTGGTTTGGAATCCACTTTAAACCGTATGTCCCGGTCTCATAGGACCATACAGCGTCACGGAGCCCAATAAAAATTCTCTTTCCGCCGCATCATTCACAAACTGTAAAGGGGCAGCTCAGATCTAGGCACAGTGATGTGGTGTGGTGTAGTAGTAGTAGTAGTACACTTTGTTCTATTCAAAATCGTGCCTATTCAGGGACTGTACCACTTGCCACTGGAAGCATACCCTAGAAATGGTTCACTAGTTAAAATCTTCCTCGGATGTACGATTATTGTACTTTCATTTTACGACGCATTGAATTTCTCAAGTCGCTCTATTGATTTTCTCCCATCTGATAATGTTTTCGGAAATAAACTTCTCTTTCGTGAACCAGTGACAGAAAACTTTTAAAAGACTTTTCCGAAGTGCCCAGAAGTGGCATTTTTTCTTTCTTTCCTTCTCACTACTTCGAATCGAGAATTGGTTTCGCAGAACTCCCTCTCCAAGAATTGATCTGGTAGCAGCTCTAGAGTACCAAATTAAAGGACAGAAAAAGAGGAGATGACTTAGATTTAAGGTTGGGGGTTAGAATAAGTAGGAATTCTGGAAATAAGTCTTCAAGAAGTCTTTTCTATTTGAATAATGACTTCATCTCTTTCTATTGTGTCTTTGCTATAGACCGAGATAGACGATTGATAAAGCACGGGGGCTCACTGTGTGTCCTGAAGGCTAAGTATATTCATTTCCCAAGTAATTTCTGATTCAAAAAGAAACAAGTAATAAAAAAAAAAAAATTTAAGTCAATTCCTACTTTTTAAGTTGAACTTTTCCACTTACATCTGGCGCCATCTATTGGTAGATACATGCAACTTAAATCTAGAAAAGAAACTAAAATGAATGAATTAAATTTAATTAATGCATTAATATTTGAAAAAACTGCTTCAACATCAAGTGTCATCCACTACAAGTTCAAAAATATCAGCAAACCGTGTTGACGGATTCCTTGAAAGTGAAGACATCCAGTGAATACCATGGCTAGCAAAGTCATGGGACTAGACTAATTTATGGGACTACTTTGGAAAAGCAATTGTATGGAGACATCTCACTCGTAGAGATGTAATTACTCTGAAGATGGCATTGCTGGAAGAGAGGAACCTAACTCCCTAAATTGTGGTTAACAACTTTATTGCCTGCATGAAAACACGTTGTGATATGTGTGTGTACAAGTCAGGAGATCACATTCTATAATAAATTCATAAAGTTTAATTTTCCTGAGTTACTCACTTTTTTTAACTCTGTTTGCCACATTTTATTACCATGCTTTTTTACACTTACCACACATTTTATTACTATGTTTTTTACATTTACCACACACATTTTATTACCATGTTTCATACTACAATTACATATGATATGCAATGCTCTTAATTTTTTCCCCTTTGTATTTATGTGTCATAATATTATGTATCATTCCAGCAAAATTCATAAAAATATAGCTTACAGTTTTCTGAGAAATCCGTGAATTTATGCATGTAAAGAGTGGGTATGAGTGTACTACTGTGTCCAAAAAGTAAGGCCCATTTTCAATTTAAAATTCCCAGGGCTTAGGGAATTTCAATTTTTTCTTCTTTTTAGGTTTCAAATAGTTGATTTACAATTAGAGACCTTCCTGACGAAACTGGAATTTCAAAAGGATCGGTCAATTCTATTTTGGGTCTCAAACGCCACTGAATGCGCCAGCTCACACCGCGTTGATTCCTGACTTTTTCACCAAAAATGAAAACCAGTTCGACATTTTGAAAATCACATTAAAAGCTTATTTAGAAGAGAAACATTATTTACTACTGTGCCCAAAAAGTAAAATCAATTTTCAATTTAAATTTCCCGGGCATAGCGACACCTCACACTGCATTGATTCTTCGTGATTTTTTTTGCCAAAAATGAAACCCATATCGTACCACAAACACCGTATTCACACCGTTCGGCTTCTGGTTATTCCCTAAATTCAAAATACCACTCCGGGTACACCGGTTTGTGTCGATTGAAGAGATTCAATCTTTGAAGGCCATTCCTGCCGATGACTGCTTAGCATGCATAGAAGATTAGAAAAAAGTTGGCATAAATGGATTGTGTCCGGAGGGGATGACTTTGAAGGCGACGAAATAAATGTGGAAGAATAAGTGAAGAGTTTTTGAAAAAAATAATTGTTCTTACTCCTTGGACACAGTAGTATTTAAAACATGTAAATCACATCCAGTAAATCCGAAATACATCCAAAACATTCATAGTTCATCCAGAACTATGCATTCGAATTCTATCACATTTTCGGAATGATCCCCAAGTTTGCTGATAAAAATGTGTCCCGCTCAAACTCGAATCTGAGAAAACAGACTTTGCTTAATAAGTTGTGGGGCGCAGCGACGATCAATGGCGGGAATTGCTCGCTTAAAGCAAACACGTCAACCGTGAAAATTATGCCCGCGTATGTTCGTTTTCAAGATCATCTCATGATCGCGGTTTCATCCCTACCACCCCCACCCCCCTCATGTCCCCCGATTTCGAACTCGTGACTGAACTGGGGAATAAAGTTGATTTTGTTCGAAGGAAGGATGTTAATATTTTTATCCCCGAAGAGTTTACGAGCTAGTTTCCGGAAATTTGGGAACTGGCGCATTTTAATATCAATAGCATATATATATATATATAGATAGATATACGAAACAAGTAATAAAAAAAAAAAAAATTCTTTAAAGTCAATTCCTATTTTTTTTCACTGAATTGCGTGGAAGAGCCCTTTACTTTTTTTTTTTTGTTCTTCTAATGCGGTCGGCAAATAGACCGTGATCTTCGCCATAAGGGCTGCACCGATGTTACTCACTTTGAATTATCCATGGGGCGCGTGTAACTTGATGGTAAGCCATGGACGCGGAGTAACAATGCCCCGCAGCGCTCTGCGATTCTATTATTCTACCGTTACCTACGGCTTAAAGTGGATTCCGAACCACTGCAAACACCCATGGCAAAGTCGGGATTTGAACCCGGTACTTATGGTACCGAACGCCAGAGCGCTAGCCATTCGGCCATCAGGCCCCCGAGTCCTTTATTAATAAAGTTGAAATTTTCCTCTTACATCTGGTGCCATCTATGGGTAGATATATGCAACTTAAATCTAAAAAAAACTAAAAGGAATGAATTAAATTTAATGAATGAATGAATAGTTGAAAAAATTGTATTAACATCACGTGTCCTCCACTACAAGTTTAATGAAAAAAATGTATTAGAACTGAGTGAACGAATAAAAAGTATTTTATGAACGATTGAAAATGTGAACAAGATATACATATAGGGAGAGTGTGAACTAATGGTAGGAATTTAATAGAAAAGGCATTTATTCATTTACAAATAGTATTTTGCACAGTCATATACCTTTAAGAATGAAAAAAGACTTATACAAAAATAAGAAATTGTATAATAAATAAAATTGGAACATTAAAAATACAATTACTTATTCTAATTAGGATATATACAACGCATTAAAGGAAAGTAAAAGGCATTTTAATAATTCTAAAAGTAAAAAAAAAAAAGCTACACTAAAGAAAACTCATCTAATTATTACGACAACTGAAGTACGAAGTATCTAAAATGTTAAAAAAAAGGAAAATTTAATTATATCAAACTTAAATAGACAAGTGCTTACAAGTTAAATTTTTTTTTTCGCTATTTGTTATTTTTAGTTGGAGATTTCAAAATGAATGTCATTAATTTTTATTTCTCTATTATAATTTCCTCAATCTAATAAAAGAATACATCCTGACAATTTTTTAAAATTCTTTTCATAAATTTAAAAGCAAGAAAATAAGTAAAAACAAATTAATTCTTCCTACAACGTTATTCGAGTACGGATGAAATGAATCTTAATCTATGCTGAGAGTTTTACAGCTTTTCATTAGAACATTTATTTAAGCATTTAAGATAATTAAATAACTCTAAACGGAGACGATTAACATAATTCCTTTAAGGTAATGTGTACTTCATCTGCGAGATACTTATGGATGAAAGAGTATGTAATATCTGATATTACTTCGCGTTTTCCAATAGTTGGCAAAGAGTAAAAAACAAACACAAAATCGATTTACTATTCTAAAAGGTTAGGCTTCATCGATAATTCAAAAATTGTGCGGCTCTTGAATTTAAACAAACTATCGAAATACATTTTTAATTACAAGTTGGTAACTTCAAATTGTAATTTTTTTTTGTTAGTGTTGGTTTTTAGAGTCGAAAATACCAGAGGCGAGTTTGAGCGAAGAGGAAATTTTAATTATGCATGTATCGATTTTTATCGAAATCGCTTTAACGTATCAAAGGAAAACCCTTAAAAGTGTTTGTTTTTTTAGCGCGGTTGGTAACAGCTTCTTCTAGAAATGGAATTTCCGATCAATGGTTGGTGGTGAATGCACCAAGGCCTGTCATGTCGTAACAGCTAAGGCACGACGAATAATCGAGAGTATGGATAGGACATTTTTCTTCTTGGTGCTGTCTAATAAAATAAAATGTGTTTTTATAGTTAAACATAAACACGGAGAATTGCATTACTTGAGATTATCGGAGAAAAAGCAAACCGCATTGATTAAACGTTTCGCAGAAGAATATTTTTTTATGCGAGTTTTTATGCTTTTGTGCGAAGCGACCTGTTTTGCTTAGTCGTCTATAATGCTGCTTGGATGTAAATTTCCAATCGAGCGCTTTCCACCTTTTTTTTATTTATATATATCGACACATTGTCAAAATTATGTGTCAAAAGGCATATAAAAAGGATTCGCAAACTGTTTATCTGATATACTTTTTGTTAGGATACCCGTTCTGATAAGAAATTTGGTATAAAATGCAGTTTGCGTTCAATTACCTAATATCTGATACATCCTTAATACATACTCTGTACTTTTAGTTTGAAAGAGAACCTGCGATTGATTCCAAAATCTATTGAATAGTCTTTTAACTGATTTAATAAATAGACTTAAAGTTATTTCATTAAAAAATGTTTTAGGTTGTAAGTGTTACTTGTTTAAAATTTTATTAAACTGATACACAACATAATAATTTAAATAATTTTTAAAGAATTACAATTTTGTTTTAATTGTTAAATAATTACAATTACAAGGTATTTATTCATTTGCAAATAGCATTTTACACCGTCATTTATAATACCTTTAAAAATGTAAAAAGAAGACTTTTAATCATGACATTTATATTAAAATGTGAAATACACAACAATAAGAAATTGTATAATAAATAATATTGAGACATTGAAAATACAATTACTTATTCTAATTAGGATTTATGTAACACATTAAAAGAAAAGTAAACGGCCTTTTTAATAATTTTGCTAGTGAAAAAAAAAACAATAAAGAAAACTCAACTATTTATTAAGAAAACTGAAATACGAAGTAACAAAAATGTTAAAAAGGAAAAGTTAATTGTATCAAACTTAAATAGACAAATGTTTACAAATTAAATATTTTTCTCTATTTCTTATATTTTAGTTGGAGATTTTAAAATGAATGCCATTAATTTTTATTTCTCTATTATAATTACCTCAATCTAATATTAGAATACGTAATGAAAATTTTTTAAATTCTTTTCATTAATTTTAAAATCAGAAAAATACGCAAACACTAATTAGCTTTTCCTACAACGTTATTCGTGTATGAATGAAATGAATCTTAATGTATGCTACGAGTTTTACACCTGTTCATTAGAACATTTATTTAAGCATTAAGATAATTAAATAACCCTAAACGGAGACGATTAACATAATTCCTTTAAGCTAGTCTGTACCGCATCTGCGAGATACTTTAGCAAGAAATAGGATGTAATATCTAATATTACTTCGCGTTTTCCAATAGTGGGAAAAGTGTGTAAATAAAAGAAAGCACAAAATCGATTTACTATTCTGAAGAGGTTAGGCTTCATCGATAATTCAAAAAATGGTGCGTCTCTTAGAATTTAAACAAACTATCGAAATACATTTTTAATTGCAAGTTGGTAACTTCAAACAGTAATTTTTTTTTTTTTTTTTTTTTTTTTTTTTTTTTTTTTTTTTTTTTTAGCGAAGAGGAAATTTTAAGTATGTATGCATCGATTTTTATCAAAATCGTTTTAACGTATCACAACAAAAGCCATTAAAGATGTTTGTTTTTTAGTGCGTTTCGTTATAGCTTCTTCTAGAAATGGAATTCCCAATCAATGGTTGGCGGTGCATGCACCAAGGCCTGTCATGTCGTAACAGCTAAGGCGAGACAAATAATCGAGAGTATGGATCGGAAATTTTTCTTCTTGGCACTGTTTAATAAAATAAAATGTGTTTTAATAGATAAACATAAAGACGCGAGAAAATGCTTTTGCATTACTTGAAGTTATCGGAGAAAAGCAAAGCGCATTGATTAAACGTTTCGCTAAAGATTTTTTTTTTTTTATGCGAGTTTTTATACTTTAGTGCGTCGCTACCTGTTTTGCTTAGCTGTCTATAATGGTGCTTGGATGGAAATTTCCAATCGAGCGCTTTCCACCTTTTTTTTATTTCTATATCGACACATTGTCAAAATTTTGTGTCAAAAACAAATGAAAATGATTCGCAAACTGTTTATCTGATATAGTTTTGTTAAGATGTCCATTCTGATAGGAAATTTGGTATAAAATGCAGTTTACTTTCAATTACCTAATGTCTGATAATACTTAATGCATACTCTAATAAATAGAATTGAAGTCACTTGAATAAAAAATGTATTAGTAGATTTTATTAAACTGATACATGACATAATAATTTAAATAATTTTTAAGGAATTACAATTTTGTTTTTATTGTTAAAGAATTACAATTACATTTACAAGGCATCTATTCATTTACTAATAGTATTTTGCACAGTTATTTAAAATACTTTTAAGAATGTAAAAAAAGAATTCTAACAATGATAATTATATTAAAATGTAAAATATACAAAAATGAGAAATTATGTAATAAATAAAATTGAAACATTGGAAATACGATTACTTATTCTAATTAGGAGTCATATAACACATTGATGGAAATTAAAAACCTTTTGAATAATTCTTAACGTGGAAAAAAAGCAACTATAAAGAAAGCTGATCTATTTATTAGAAAAAATTGAAATACGAAGCAACTAAAATGTTAAAAATGAAAATGTAATTGTTTCAAACTGAAATAGTTGCTTTGTTTACAAATTTTAACTGTTTACGAATTAAATTCTTTTCGTTTTTAGTTGCAGATTTCAAAATTAAAGTTATTAATTTTTATTTTCTATTATAATTACCTAAATTTAATATAAGAATACGTCCTGACAATTTTTTAAAACTCTTTTCATTACCTTAAAAGCAAGAAAAATACGCAAAAACTAATTCATTCTTCCTACAACGTTATTCGTGTATGGATGAAATGAATCTTAATGCATGCTACGAGTTTTACAGCTTTTCATTAGAATATTTATTTAAGCATTTCAGATAATTAAATAACCCTAAACGGAGACGATTAGCATAATTCCTTTAAGGTAGTGCGTACCGCATCTGCGAGATACTTAAGCAAGAAATAGAATGCAATATCTAATATTACTTCGCGTTTTCCAATAGTTGAGAAAGAGTAAAAACAAACACAAAATCGATTTACTTTTCTAAAAAAGGTTAGGCTTCATCGATAATTCAAAAATTGTGCGGCTCCTAGAATTTAAACAAACTATCGAAATACATTTTTAATTACATGTCGGTAACTTCAAATAGCAATGTGTTTTTTTTGTGTTGGTTTTTAGTGTCGAAAATACCACAGGCGAATTTGAGGCAAGAGAAAATTTTAATTATGTATGTATCGATTTTTATCGAAATCGCTTTTAACGTATCAAAACAAAAGCCATTAAAGGAGTTTGTTTTTTTAGCGCGGTCGGTTATAGCTTCTTCTAGAAATGGAATTCCCAATCAATGGTTGGTGGTGCATATACGTCGTGTCGTATCAGCTAAGGCGAGACGAATAATCGAGAGTATGGATCGGAAGTGTTTCTTCTTGTTGCTGTCTAATAAAATAAAATGTGTTTTTATAGATAAACATAAAGACGCGAGAAAATGCTTTGCATTTCTTGAGTTTATCGGAGAAAAAGGAAAGCGTATTGATTAAACGTTTCGCAGAAGAGTATTTTTATGCGCGTTTTTATACTTCTTGTGCGACGCGCCTTGTTTTTTGTTTTTCAATGAGATAATAAGTTAAATTATGGATAAACTATTACAATGGCTCGTTTTGTGTTGTATTGAAAATACTTGAAAATATTTCCGAGAGATATGATTCGTGTTTAATTTTAACTTCACGATGCAATTATGAGAAGATAATTATAGGACATGTCTGCTTAAAATTTTTGTAAAAAATTTGTAAAAAAAATGCTGACGTTGTTAATTATAATGATCTGAGACGACGAAATTATTACAACTAAATAAAATAAATGTGAAATTAAATGATTATAAAATTCATCCATTTTTATCACTTTGACTAATTTAGCATCAGATTATATTCGATCAGAGAGAAAATGATTCTAGACCAACAAGATCTCAGAAAATAATTACATTTTTTGTCAAATAATCCATTTATAACTTCAAAATACTTAAACAAACATAGTTTTTATTTAATTTATTATTGTAAACTAAACAAATTAAATATATATAATTGCATATATATATATATATATATATATATATATATATATATATATATATATATATAAATTTGTGCAATTGTTTTGATAATTTCTATATTGAAGATATGTTGTTATTATTTTGAAATTTATAAAAAATCTTTGATGCTATATTTTAAATTAATAGAATATATGTTTTATTGTGCCAAAATAACTTTTGATGCAATAGATTAAAAAATGAATTAAATGATCATTTTATTTTAGTTTTCATTATTTACGAAACTATATTATTGATAACAAAAAATAAAAAATAAATTTTTAATTTTTTTTTTTTTCTATTGTTTAATTTGTTGTTGTAACGTATGGCTTTAGTGGAAATCAATCCATTACAAAATGTATCACACACAAAGAAGGAACAAGAAGAACATACAGAAAGACAACAATTGGCACTAAGTCGATCTCGCACACCACAAAAAGTCAAAGGGGGAGAGATTAAATAAAGAGGGGTAGACACTTTATTTCATTCCATGAGGCCCTTGGCCTCCCAGAAGCCCCCTGCAAGACTTCTTCAGTCTTGGATATTTCAAAAGATGTTCTGTATTCATTCTCTACATATTGGGCAAGTGTTCGAGGCGAGGACACCTATAATGTTAAGATGTTTCGCAAGACAATCGTGTCTGGTTCTTAATCGAAAAGTTGGCTACCGCCTCTTTACATAGTTTAGTGGTTACGTGGTCTAGACTTTGCCAACATTTCATATACAACCCATTAAATTGTTTCCAGCCTCATCATTCATTTGAGAAATCCAAAGCTACATGTTACTACTCTACATGAATTTTGACATTCTATATGAAGCAACATTTTTCTTTTTTGTAGTCAGATATTATGCAAAATATTTTCAACTTATCTAATAAAATATAATTTTATTTGTTATTATTATTATTTTTTTATATACTTAAAATATATTTCATTAGATAGATTGGAAATATTTTGTACATCATCAGACTGTAGAAATAACGATGATTCATGTATAATTACTAGATTCATGTAGATTAACAGAAAGGTTTCGATTTAGATATTTGAAATGAGTTTAGGTTAGATACAATTCAATCGCCTGTATATGCGATGTCGGTAAAAATACTCCAATGCATTGTTATTATATATTGTTTAATTTTTAAATTAAACAGTATAAAAAGAAATTTTTATTCATTACTGAGTTATATATTGTTAGTAAACGTATATTTTTGTGACTGAGGAGAAACAACAAAAATAAAATGAAAATTTAATTATTTTTAATCTCTAGCCTTGTGAAAGTTATTTTTATACAAAATACATTCTATTCTATACAATATAGAGTGAATTGTTCTATACATTCTACTATACAATATAGAGTGAATTGTTCTATACATTCTACTATACATTATAGAGTGGAATAATTTTTCATAATTTTCAAAATAATATCACATACTTCAAGTTTAGAAAATTATCCATATAATAGCAAAACTAAAAAAAAAAATATCTATGTCTTTGTTACTTAGTTTAGTTATGAGTGATACATTTAGATATCAAGTAATATAAAAAAAAAAAAAAATTTAAAGTCAATTCCTACTTTTTTTTTCTTTTTACTGCAGAAAGTCCTTTATAAATAATTTTCATTCATTTTTTTTAAAGTTTATTTGGCGCCATCTATGGGTAGATACATGCAACTTAAATCTAAAAAAAAAACTAAAATTAATTAAATAAATTTAATTACTGAATTAATATTTGAAAAATCTATATTTACATCAGTGTCATCCACTGCAAGTTTAAAAAAAATGTATTTGAACTCGAGTGGATGATTAAAAAGTATTTTATGAACGATTCAAAGTTGAACAAGATATATATATAGGGAGAGTGTGAGCTAATAGAAGGAAATTAAAAAATATGTTTCTTAAGAATTTCGAAGTTATAAAGGAATTATGTGTAAGACTATTTGCCTCAAATCTGTAATTATTTTCTCAAATCTCGTTGATTTATAATAATTTTCTTTTAATTTAAATAAAATGCTATATTTAAATACACAAAATGATAAAAATTAATTGATTTTTTTAACAAAAAAAGAACCGTATAAAAGTTATTTTAAAATGCTTAGTTTCTTAGTATATTTTGTACTTTTCTATTCTGCTAATTAACAGTACTTAGGCTTCATATGTTCTGTTGTAGGGGAGAATGATTTCAGTTTAGGGGCCTGTATGGCCGAATGGCTAGCGCTCGGTACCACAGGTTACGGGTTCGAGTCCCGACGGTACCATGGATTTTTGTAGTGCTTGAATTCACTTTAAACCGCGTCCGCAACATATCTCAAGCTACACGCACCTCTTGGGTAGTGCTAAGTGAGTAACGTCGGTGCAGCGCTTGCCTTAAGGCATCCAAGACTACTGTCTATGTGTCTTCCAGCTGCATTAGAACAAAAAATTATTTCAGTTCAAAGCAGATGGCCCTGGAGAATAAATATTCTAGAACATTTTTAATCTTCTCTTTTGTGGAAAAATATTCAAATTGCGTTTGTTATGCATTCGAACATTAAGAAATGATTATTGTCCTTTTATGAGAAATTTACTTCTTATACATTGAATACCAAAAGAGTATATCTGCAAAAATCCACAAAAATCTGGATTTGAACAGAATGGTTTCGGCGATAAAGCACACAAGTAGGGATTGCAGTGGACTGTACGTGGTACACACTAGTAATGCTACTACTACACCACACCACATCACTGCGCCTAGAGTTAAGTTGCCCCTTTACAGTTTGGGAAGGAAGTGGGTGAGAGAAGTCTGATTGGGCTCTGTGACGCTCTACGGTCATAGCAGACCGGGGCCTACGGTTTAAAGTGGATTCCAAACCACTACAAACATCCATGGCACCGCCGGGACTCGAACCCGAAACCTGTGATACCGAGCGTTAGCCATTCGGCCCTTCAGGCCTAAAAGAAATGTCTGAGACATGAATTCACTATCCCAATAGCTCGTGATGCATCACGACTATTAATAATTCTAAAAGCAAACTTAAATTTTTTTAAAAAAGCTAAAGGACCTATCTCTGTAATAAAACAGTAAAACAATTGTTTTCTTTATTTCACAAAAAACAGAGTGGTTTTAGTGCACTAGCAGGTATGGCAGTGGAGCACATGAATCACATATTCCTCAAGTCATTGCCATCGGTAGAAGTAGGCTTTTCAATTCCTTCTATTGGCTCACACTCTCCCTATATATATCTTGTTCACATTTTCAATCGTTCATGAAACACTTTTATTCATCCACTCCAGTTTAAATGCATTTTTTAACTTGCATTGGATGACACGTGATGTTAATGCAGTTTTTCAAATATTAATTCATCAATTAAATTTAATTAATTCATTTTAGTTTTAGTTTTATATTTAAGATGAATATATCTACCAATAGACGGCGCCAGATAAACTTAAAAAATGAATGAAAATTATTTATAAAGAACTTTTCTGTAATAGAGGGGGAAAAGGAGATCATCACGAGTTATTGGAAAACTGGATTCATGCATTCAAAAATTTCCATTTGAATTTCTGAAGAACTGTATCTCTTGCAACATCGTCATGCCATGACTGTTGAAATCCATTTCATAATGCAATGAAATTTTAGCTTTACGTTAGTAATGATGCTATGTAAGCATGGTACTGAAAGGTCTTAAATATATTCATTGAGGTATTTTTCTTAAAAGAACTTAGGTGACCTGAATGGCAGAGTGTCTGGCTCTCGGTACCCACAGGTTTCGGGTTCATGTAACGGCGGTGCCAATTATATTTGTAGTGGTGTTTCATGTAGACTGAATGCCAAAGTTTGGTTTGTCGCTCTACGGTCCTCTTGTGCACACGAAGAGACCGGGAACTACCTTTAGCGTGGATTCGAACCCCTCACAAACATCCATGCCACCGCCAGGATTCAAACCTGAAGCCTGGAATACCAAAGGCCAGTAAACTAGCCACTTGGCATCAGGCCGATGAATACCGAAAAGTATATTTGCAAAATAAAAAAAATGATTTTTTCCCACAAAAATCTGGTTTTGAACAGAATGGATTCGAAGATAAAGCACAAGCAGGTATTGCAGTGGAGCACATGAATCACACAATCCTCAATCTATAGCAATTCATCCTCAGCTGTGCAGTGAAATGGCGCTCATTATCTCTAAAATCAAATAGGCGCGAAATCCTCGTGTGTAGGTGAGACGAAACATACCTTTTCCCCCTCCTCAAGATAACGACTATGGGTGCAATGCTCACAGAAGGGCAAAACTGCTCTGTTGCTAACATGTCCAGGCACTGAAAATCCATATAAACGTATTGATTGGGGGAACCGTTGGAAATTCCAGGTTTTCGATTGACTGAATTGCTGCCTCCTTCCATATTTCACATCCAAGAGATAAGTCCGAGATAATCTTCGCGAGAGATGAGCGATGGATTCTGAGTTTTTGCTCTGATAAAACTCGGTGCAGTTTGAAGTATGGCCTGGAGGAGTTTCGAACGGGAGACCGGCCTGAGTTATGGCGTTCCGAGTGCAGTTTATGTCTTCTAACAGCGCGAGATCTATTTGTGTGCGTGATTGAAGGGAGGGAAGTCAATGATGCGCAACACAAAGAAGGAACCCTACTTTGTAGGGCAGTAAGAAACATTTATCTCACTTGTTGTGCTTAAGCTTTGACTTTGGCAGATGCACTTTGGTATCCAGTCTATAATTCTGGTACAAGGACAATAATCATTTCTTAATGTTCGAAAGCATAACAAACGAAATTGGCATTTTTATCATACAATATATAATATATTTTGGTTTGGTTTTTCGCTCTATGGTCTCTTGTGCACGAGGACTAAAAGACCGGGACCTACAGTTGAACGTGGAACGTGATGCAGCTGGAAGACACTTAGACAGTTGTCTTGGATGCCTTAAAGCAAGACCTGCGCCGACGTTACTCACTTAGCACTACCCAGAAGGAGCGTGTAGCTTGAAGATAAGCTACGGACGCGGAGTAACACTCCTCCGCAATGTTCCTGTTAGACCCGTACCTACCGTTTAAAGTGGATTCCGAACCACTGCAAGCATCGAGCATGTAGTATCGAGCGCCATAAAATGTTGTATGCTTATTACAACATCAATACTTATATATATATATTACATATGTTCTGTACTAGTGGAGAATGATTTCAATTCAAAGCAACTGATCTTAGAGAATTAATATTCTAGAAAATTTTTTAATCCTCTCTTATGTGGAAAAATTCTAATTACGTTTTTTATGCCTGCGAATATTTTTTTTTTTTTTAATACAGCTAGCAAAGACCGTGATCTTTCATGCCATAAACAAGGGCTGCACAGTTGTTATTCACTTAGCACTACCCAGGGGGCACGTAGCTTGGAGATATGCTATGGGCGCGTGTAATACTACCTCCACAGCTCCGCTAGCTCACACTGCATTGATTCTTCGTGACCTTTCCGCTAAAAATAAAACCCATATCATTCCACAACCACCGTATTCACACCGTGCGATTTCTGACTGTTCCCTAAACTTAAAAGACCACTCCGAGTACACCGTTTTTGTGTCGATTGAAGAGATTCAACGTGAATCGGTGTGCGCTTTGAAGGCCATCCCTGCCGATGACTTTTCAGTCTCCATTGAGGATTGGGGGAAAAGTTGGCATAAGTGCATTGTGCCAGGAGGGGATTACTTTGAAGGCGATGAAATAAATTTGGAGGAATAAATAAAGAGTTTTGAAAAAAAAAAAAAAATTGGTCTTACTTTTGGGCACAGTAGTATGTTCTGTTCAGTGGAGAATGATTTCAGTTCAAAGTAATCTTACTTGGAAAAATAAATATTCTGGTACATTTTTAATCCTTCCTATATAGAAAAAGTTCAAATTGCGTCTGTTATGCATTCGACCATTAAGAAATGACGTCCTTTTATCAGTATTTTTTTACTTCTTATAGATTGGATACCAAAGTGTATCTGCAAAAGTCAAAGCTTAAGCACAACAAGTGAGATAAATGTTTCTTACTGCCCTACAAAGTAGGGTTCCTTATTTGTGTTGCGCATCATTGACTTCCCTTCCCTTCAATCACGCACCCAAATAGATCTCGCGCTGTTAGAAGATATAAACTGCACTCAGAACGCCATAACTCAGGCCGGTCTCCCGTTCGAAACTCCTCCAGGCCATACTTCAAAATGCACCGAGTTTTATCAGAGCGAAAACTCAGAATCCATCGCTCATCTCTCTTGAAGATTATCTCGGACTTATCTGGGGATGTGAAATATGGAAGGAGGAAGCAATTCAGTCAATCGAAAACCATGAATTTCCAACGGTTCCCCCAATCAATACGTTTATATGGATTTTCAGTGCCTGGACATGTAAGCAACAGAGCAGTTTTGCCCTTCTGGGAGCACTGCATCCAAAGTCGTTATCTTGAGGAGGGGGAAAAGGTATGTTTCGTCTCACCTACACACGAGGATTTCGCGCCTATTTGATTTTAGAATAATGAGCGCCATTTCACTGCACAGCTGAGGATGAATTGCTATGGATTGAGGAATGTGTGATTCATGCTCCACTGCAATACCTGCTTGTGCATTATCACCCTAACCATTCTGTTCAAATCCAGTTTTTGTGAAAATGTAATTTTTGCAGATATACTCTTGGTATCCAATCTAAATAAGTAAAGTCAAGTAAATTTCTCATTAAAGGACAATAATCATTCTTTAATGTTCGAATGGGGAGCCTATTGGTCGAGTGCCAGCACTCTGGCGCTCGATACTACAGGTTTCGGGTTCGAGTGCCGGCGGGGTCGTGGATGCTTGCAGTTCTTCGGAATCCACTTTAAATGGTAGGTACCGGTCTAACAGGAACATTGTGGAGGTAGTGTTACTCCGCGTCCGTAGCTTATCTTCAAGCTACACGCTCCTTCTGGGTAGTGCTAAGTGAGTAACGTCGGCGCAGGTCTTGCCTTTTAAGGCATCCAAGACAACTGTCTAAGTGTCTTCCAGCTGCATTAGAACAAAAATTATTTCAGTTCAAATCAACCAGCCCTGGAGAATAAATATTCTAGAAAATTCTTAATTGGTCAATTAAGCTTGTATTATTGTAATTCTTTAAAAATTCTTTAAATTATTATGTTAGGTATCAGTTTAATAAATTTTTTTAAACAAGTAACATTTATAACCCAAAACATTTTTTATTCAAGTAACTTTAATTCTATTTAATAAATCAGTTAATAGACTTTCCAATAGATTTTGGAATCAAATGGAGGTTGTACGTCAAACTAAAAATACAGAGTATGTATTAAGTATGTATCAGACATTAGGTAATTGAATGTAAACTGCATTTTATACCAAATTTAATGTCAGAAGGGGTATGCTAACAAATGTATATTAGATAAACAGTCTGTGAATTCATTTTTAATTTTTTATTACACACAATTTTGACAATGTGTCGATATAGAAATAAAAAAAGTTGAAAATGCTCGATTGGAAATTTTCATCCAAACAGTGTTATAGACAGCTACAAAAGATGTCACGTCGCACAAAAGTATAAAAACTCGCATAAAAAATATTTTTCTGTGCTTTGCTTTTTACTCTGATAAGCTCAAGTAATGCAAAGTATTTTCTCGCTTCTTTATGTTTGTCTATAAAAACACATTTTATTTTATTAGACAGCAGGAAGAAGAGAAATGTCCGATCCATACCCTCGATTATTTGTCTCGCCTTAGCTGTTACGACATGACAGGCCTTGTGCATGCACCACCAACAATTGATCGGGAATTCCATTGTAGAAGAAGCTATAATAGACCTCGCTAAAAAAAACACTTTTTAATGGCTTTTGTTTTGATACGTTAAAGCGATTTCGATAAAAATCGATACATACATAATTAAAATTTTCTCTTGCCTCAAATTCGCCTGTGGTATTTTCGACACTAAAAACCAACACTAAAAAAAAACACATTGCTATTTGAAGTTACCAACTTGTAATTAAAAATGTATTTCGATAGTTTGTTTAAATTCTAAGAGCTGCACATTTTTTAATTATCGATGAGGCCTAACCTTTTTAGAATAGTAAATCGATTTTGAGTTTTTTTTACTCTTTCCTAACTATTGGAAAACGCCAAGTAATATTATATATTACATTCTATTTCTTGCTTAAGTATCTCGCAGATGCGGTACACACTACCTTAAAGGAATTATGCTAATCGTCTCCGTTTAGGGTTATTTAATTATCTTAATGCTTAAATAAATGTTCTAATGAAAAGCTGTAAAACTCCCTAGCATACATTAAGATGCATGTCATCCATGCACGAATAACGTTGTAGGAAGAATTAATTAGTTTTTGCCTATTTTTCTGCTTTTAAATTTATGAAAAGAATTGAAAATTAATCAGGATGTATTCTTATATTAGATTGAGGTAATTATAATAGAGAAATAAAAATTAATGACATTAATTTTGAAATCTCAAATTAAAAATGAGAAATAACGAAAAATATTTAATTTGTAAGCATTTATCTATTTAAAGTTTGATACAATTAAATTTTAATTTTTAACATTTTAGTTACTTCGTATTTCAGTTTTCCTAATAAATGGATGTGTTTTCTTTATTGTTGCTTTTTTTTTTTCATTTTAAGAATTATTAAAAAGTTTTTTACTTTCCATTAATGTGTTACAGAAATCATAATTAGAATAACTAATCGTATTTTCAATGTTCCAATTTTATTTTTGTATATTTTACATTCTTAAATGTATTTTAAAGGACTGTACAAAAGACTATTTGTAAATGAAAAAAAAAAAAAGCCTTTTATATCTACTACAACACCGTACCACAACACTGTGCCTAGAGCTGAGTTGCCCTCTACAGTTTGGTATTGATGTGGGTGAGAAGTATATGTTTGGGCTCTGGGACTGTCTTGCAGTCATATGAGACCGGGACATAAGGCTTAAAGTGAGCTCCGTATAACTACAAACATACATGGATTCGAACCCGAAACCTGTAGTACCGAGCGCCAGAGCATTAGCAACTCGGCCATTTAGGCCCATGTATCAGATCGCAGGTAATTGAACGAGCGTTGCGGGGGCAGTGTTACTCCGCGTCCGCAGCTTATCTTCAAGTTACACGCACCTCCTGGGTAGTGCTAAGTGAGTAACGTCGGGGCAGCGGTTGCCTTAAGGCATCAAAGACAGCTGTCTAAGTGTTTGCCAGCTGTATTAGAATAAAAAATCATTGTTAGAAGGCGTTTTTACATTCTTAAAGGTAATTTAAATACTATTTATAAATGAATAAATGTCTTTTACATTATCTGCTTTCTTTTAATTATTTTGTCACTGATATCGCCATTCCCAAAAATTAAATTTTTTTAGATATTAGCATGATTTTGTAAATACCAATCCATCTTTTCTGGTCTAATGCAAAAATAGTCGGAAATAAAACTCATTTTTAAACTTTATTAAAAAGTTTAAAAATTAGTTAACTATTGATGAGCAAAATATGAGCAAATGAGCACTAAATTGAGCAAAACTATTTTAAAAATAGTTGTGCTTTTAATTATTATTCTCTTTCATCTATTAGCAGATACCGTTATATTAAAATATCTTTCAGTATTTTTATAGAAAACGGGTGATTTTGTTTATTTTATATAATTTCTCTTTATATAATTTTGCAGGAGTTTATTACCAAAAAAACCCTCTGTAAAAAAAACCCAAGAATTTTTTAATAAACTTATCGCATTAAAACAAAAAAAATGAAGAATATAGAAGAAGAAAAATGTCTACCCTGCGAATAAAAATGTCATCGTATCAAAACAGAACAAATATAAATGCAAATATTTTGCATATGGGTTTCAATTCAAAATTTTGAAGGTGAAATTTTATTCAATGGACAAAACATATAACTAAGCCTTATATCTAAGCCTTAGATTTTTAGAGAATTTTTTTTTTTTTTTTTTTTTTTTGCCGTGATGTTTTTAGTATGAGTTTTACCAATATTTATCATAAATCATCTATTTGCTTATCATTAAATATTATATGTGATTCGATCAAAGTTCGTCATAAACAAAAATAATCTTCGTGTCATAAAGACATCAATATACAATTCAACAAAAGTGGACAAGTTTATGATTCATATTACTTCTACTTTGAAGAACATTCTATTTATGAATCCTACCTGCATACATCACTACCCTCCAAAAAGAACAATAAATATCTTTAATGTCGTTTGACAATCCGTAAGATTATGGTTCACCATAAATCTGAATGATTTTGGTAGACGTAAAAAGTCCCAAATAAATAAAGAAATCTCAGGCTTAATAAATGCAGAGCTCTACTCAGAAAGCTCGTGCCATCAAATTCGAGCTCAAAAAAGTATTTTATGACTTGATCATAAGCTCTGAGAAAAGAAGAAAAAGTATAAGAGATCCTGGATCTAACTGTAACTGTGCAGTTGATGAATTCTATCTTCATTGAAGAATTGATCGAATTTGGTCGTAACTTTTTTATGGAAGCATAAATAGATCTGGAAAAACGAAAAAAAAAAAAAAAAAAATTCGAATCTGTCAACGGAGAAGAATATAGGAAAAAAAAATCTTTTTTGGGTAAGCCAAAAACTGTAGATGAATCCACATTTTGGAATTTTTTCTCCCCTTTTTCCTTCCAGTCAGAGATATGTGTTTATTTTATTTTACTTTATTTTTTTTCCCGAGATATTTGGGAGATATCAATGGTATTTCGGAAGAGAGTCAATCTGTATTTCTCAGTTCGAAGTGAGAGCTCAGTTCGTCTGGCAATTTTTTTTTTTTTTACTTTGTAGAAAAGCTATCACTCGTTGAGGGAATGTAGTCGTGTGTTCCCTCACTCTGGGGGCCGTATAAAAGTGTTTACAATTCTCTTGTAATTGAAAAAAAATAATATGCAGCATCAAAGTGCATGAAATAAATGCTTCAAAAATCCATAAAATAGGAAACATTTCATATTAAGGTGATAAGCAAATATTTTGCATTACTTTATTTGAATGCTATGCATATCAGAATTGGTATTAATCATTGGTATTTATCAGAACTGGTGTAATATCATAGATTAGTTTTGGTGAAATTTTTGACTATTTCAAAGATTCATTTAATTAATGTGTGTTCAGATATTATTGATTAACTTATTACATCGTATACATAAACGGATTCCTTATAAGAGAAGTAATATAAAAAAAAAAATTTTTAAAGTCAATTCCTACTTTTTTTCACTCTATTGCAGAAAGTCCTTTATAAATAATTTTCATTCATTTTTTTTTTTTAAGTTAGAAAAAATTCTCTCTCTCTCTCTCACATACACACACACACACACTTTTCTCTCTTTCACTCATTTATTCACATGTTTCATTTTCCATTTTGTTCGCTCCTCGACTCAAACTACAACCCACAATGAAAAAGAATCTGAAAAAGACATTTTTTTTTCCAGCGATCTACTCGCCACTGACGGTATTGATACTTAAATTTATAACCTGCTAAATATCTTTTATAAGACAAAAAATGTTTTCTTCCCTATAAAACTAAAATTGATTAATTAAATTTAATTACTGAATTGATATTTGAAAAACTGTATTAACACCAGGTGTCATCCACTACAAGTTTAAAAAAATGCATTTGAACTGGAGTGGATGAATCAAAAAGTATTTTATGAACGATTGAAAATGTGAACAAGATATATATAGGGAGAGTATGAGCTAATAGAAGGAATTGAAAAAGCGTTGTTGATCTCATTTAAAACAAAAAAATAGTTTCCGTTCGATGTTAAATTTTTTATAATAATTTATGGTCATCTTTTATTATATTAAAAATAAAATCCCTTTTTGCACTCATATAAGGCAAATATTAATTATTTACTTTTCAAAATAATCTATCCCCTTTTTACTGCATAATAATTGATTTGCAAGGATTCCCACATCTCAATATAATCAGCCAAAAAATAATACTAAATTATAATTTTCTGCTGAAATGAAACTGAAACGTGAGAAAAATTTACTACGAATTGTATTCATGAATTATTATTTACTATTACTGAAGAATTTAGATCATTTGGGTGTTTGCACATCGTAATGTTTGAGCGTGTTTTGTATTTGATCAATTTCATTTTCGAAAAGAAACGATTCGCAGGTGCAGGTTGAACCAAAAGCGCTAACAACTTCAGCTAAGAGTGTGGTTTGCTCTGCTATCAACAATCAGCTGTGCGAATCTAGGGATGGCCGCTGCAGTCACTTAAAGCAAACATGGAATCTGTTATATTAGATGTTCCAAGATGCGGGCGCATCAGGAGTTCGCTGAATATAATTTAGTTATTTTGCGAATTTATAATAGTAAACTCATCAATAAAGCAGACAATATTTGTCCTATATTATTTTAAAATCAAAGTTCATTTTTGAATGTATGTATGCACACGTAATGTATTTTTAATACATTGGTGTTTATTACTTCGGCTATTATAAAATAAATATATTTTGTAAAAGTGTGATAAATCTCGCAGGCCAGAAAATATTCAAGGCGGGTTGGCCACACCTGCTTTAAATAGAATATATATTTCCTGACATTGCTAAACGCATCGAAGCATTTGGTCCTTTTTGTGATTTAGTTATGTTTGTATTCATCTGAGGTTTATTTTTAGTGTTTTGGGCTAATACCTTGTTTTGTGAATTTTTCGTATGTACTTATTCGATATTATTATTTTTCTGAACATTTTTGTTTTTAACTTCAAATTTCCAAGTTTCGTGAAATACTTTGTGAAACAAGTTTTGTGGAATACTTTGTTATTTTGAGCATCCTTTAAAACATCGCTACTAATGACTCCAGCATATTTATTTGAATGTCATTTGTTATCTTGTGTGAACATGATGTTGTCCTGTTTAGGGGTCCGTGACGTTATCCGAAAATGAGAGCCAAGCAAATATAACTCCATCGAAAATTTTTGCATAAAATGGCACTTTGGGCCCCTTAACTCCTGAAATGCTTCTTGAATAAAGTTAGTCTTCAGGAATTTTATGCAGAATTGCTTGATGTGTTTTGTAGTAGGGTTTTGAAGCACTTTTCACGTTTTTGGCTTGGGATTTGAAACATTTGTATTTGCAGTGGCTATAAGTACTCGTAGTGCGTGGATCCATTCCTTCTTCTTGAAGTTTCATATTTCTCACTTTTGGCATTTTCCCATGCCTATTGAGCTGTAGAGTGCTCCTGGTTACTATGCAAAAGAGACACAATTATAGTATAACCCCTTAATCAATATTTGCATGTTATGTAAATATTTATCACAAACTCCATCCTCTTTTAATGTTTGGTTTTCCGTATTGATCGTTCATTTTTTTCGTGGCTCTTTTATTGACTCAAACTCGCGTGGATCTTTCCGAAACGCATTTTCGAAATTTTAATGCATGATACGTTGTAAATTCTCACCTGCATTTCGGGAAATGCTATGAATTTATTTATTTGCTTATTTTGAGTATTAAATAACTATTTATGATTTTCAAATTTTCAATGGAACAAAAAAAAAAAAAAAAAAACGATTAATTTTTAAAGAGTGAGGATATTCATTTAAAAAGATTCCAAACCATTTGCACTTAAATAATGTTTGGAATTTACAATTTTTGTCTGTCGCTATGAGTTCAATGTTCCTATTTTTCAATTCGTTCTATTGGCTCCCACTCTCCCTCTATATATCTTGTTCAAATTTTCAATCGTTCATAAAATACTTTTTATTCATCAAGTTCGAATAAATTTTTTTGAACCTGTAGTGGATGACACTGGATGTGAATACAGTTTTTTCAATTATTAATTCATTCATTAAATTTAATTAATTTTAGTTTTATAGGGAGAAAAACTTTCTCTTCTATAAGATATTTAGCATGATATAAATTTAGAAATAAATACCGCCAGTGGCGAAGCGTATTTATATTAGTTTTAATTATTTAATAAAAAGTAACTAAAATAAAAATTTCCTTTGTTGACCTAAGCATGAATTGACTTAAATTTTTTATATTACTTGTTTGGAAAACTTCATTGTACATCTTAATTATTTTAACTATGAAATATAAACGCCTTTTGAATGAAAATCATAATCATTGCTTGGTTTGGTACTGTTTGGATTTGTAGCTGCCAATTGAATTATTAATGGATAATTAAAATTAATGATTCTTTCCCATTTAGAATAAAGTTTAATGATTTTCTGCATTCACATTTAAATTCACATTAAGATCTATTAATTTTGGAGTGGACCCATTTTAAGTGGACCCATTTGCATGTTTATGGTTAATATTTGATGTTTTTACGTATGGCTTTTTTGGTAGTTAACGTTTTGGTAATATAAGATAATTTAAAAGTGGACTGAAAAGACTGAAGTTAGAAAGGATGAAATCAATAATATGAAACAGCGAAAATATTTTATACCAATATAAGAGAACTAATTTATCTGTTGTTGTTGTTGTAATGCAGCTGGAAATACAGAGACAGTTAATCTTTATGCCATAAGTAAGGGCTGCACCGCTGTTTCTCATTTAGCACTACCCAGAGGGCACGTGCAGCTTGAAGATAGGCTACGCACGCTAGTAACACTACCTCTATAATGTTCTATGATCCTATTACACCTGGACCTACGGTTTAAAGTGGATTCGAAACATTACAAACATTCATGGCACCGCCGGGACTCAAACCCTGTGATACCGAGTGTTAGAGCGCTAACCACTCGGCCCCTGAAAATTAAGAACTCAGAACTATCTAAAACTTAAGATTTTCAAGTTAGTTTTATTAAGAGAAAACGAAAAGAAAAAATTATTACCAAGATGTGAAAAAAAATAAATATGATTATTAACTTAAAATGTATGATGCCTGAACATAAGGCAACATATTTAAGAGAAAGTTCCATGTCTTAAAATAGTAATGATTTAAAACCAAAAATCATTATTACCTAGATGTGAGAAAATAAATATGATAATTAACTTAAAATGTAGCATGCCTGAACATGCAAAATAGTTAAAAAAAAAAAGATAGGCAAAATAATTACGAGAAAGATCCATTGCTGAAATAGTAATGATTTAAAAACCAAAAATCATTATTACCTAGATGTGAGAAAGTAAATTTGATAATTAACTTAAAATGTAGCATGCCTGAACATGCAAAATAGTTAAAAAAAAAAAGATAGGCAAAATAATTACGAGAAAGATCCATTGCTGAAATAGTAATGATTTAAAAATCAAAAATCATTATTACCTAGATTTGAAAAAAAATAAATATGACTTTTAACTTAAAAATGTATTAAGCCTAAACATAAGACAAAGAGAAAGATCCATGTGTTGAAATAGTGAGGATTTAAAAATCGTGGATTTACATAAATTTCGGAAATCTTTCTACGTATCTCTTATATTGTGAATCTTATTCAAATAATTTACTACTTTCATAATCCCGTGCTTTAAGCAAACCCTATTCTTTTACGTCACAGAATCAAGGAAAATGGAAGGTTTTTGCGCTACAAAATTAATACTTCACCCGCGGGCCACCTCACACTAATGGAATAAATAATTAAACCAAACCTCAGTCAACGACCTGACTTCTATTAGACCGGGACATACGGTTTAAAGTGGATTCTGAACCATTATACACATCCATGGCACCGCCATAACTCGAACCCGAAACCAGTGGTACCGAGCTGCAGAGCGCTAGCGGCTATCAGGGCCCTAAAAACTAAGAACTTAGAACTCAGAACTAATTTATTTAAAACTTCAGATTTTCAAGTTAGTGCTATTAAGAGGAAATTAAAAAAAAAATAGTTATTAACTAGATTTCAAGAAATAAATATGATTATTTACTTAAAATGTATTATGCCTTAACATAAGGCAAAATATTTAAAAAAAGTTCCGTGGTTTTTTTCTAATGCAGCTGGCAAAGACTTAGATAATTGTCTTTGATGCTTCAAGACAAGCGCCGCACCGACGTTACTCACATAGCACTACCCAGAAGGTGCGTGTAGTTTGAAGATAGGCTATGGACGCTGAGTAACACTACCCCCGCAACGCTCTACTATCCTGTGAGACTGGGACCTACGTTATAAAAAGGATTCCAAACCACTACACACATGCATGGCACCTCCGGGACTCAAACCGAAACCTGGAGTACAAAGCTCCAGAACAGCAGCCACTGGCCATCAGAACTCATAAGGTAACAAGCAATGGAACATAAGGCAAAATTTTTAAGAGGAAGTTCCATGTGTGGAATTAGTAATGATTTAAAAATCGTGGATATGCAACTATTTCGAAAATCCTTCTATGCATCTCTATATTATGAATCTACTTCAAATAATTTCGTATTTTCATAATCATTTCACATGCTTTAAGCAAACCTTATTCTTTTATTTCACAGGATCAAGGAAAATGGAGGGTTTTTGCGCGACAAAATTAATACTTCACCTGCGGGCCACCTCACACTAATGGAATAAATAATTAAACCAAACCTCAGGCAACGACCTTAACTTTAAAAGAAATGACCATTGTTCCTTTCCATCAGTTTTGGCTGCTTCTGTACTTATATATAAATTTTTTTTTTTGTACCTTTGAAGTATCTTCCTGAGCATTTTTTGTGTGCTACTTTTTAATTAGTTCACTCATTAAAACCTTCGTTAAATTAGATCACAAAAAGTTCCGCCTTCAGAATTTTTATATTTGACAGGAATTTTGTAACTTAATTAAATTGGAAATTCCTAATTAGAAGAGACTTTTCCTTTTTTTTTCTTTTCTTCTTCTGCAAGAGTTCTGCACTTGTGTTTTTAAAAATATAGACGCGAGTAAAAGTTGAAATGCATTCCCTTCATTTAACTTGGAAAGTCTGCGTTGTTTGGTATCAAGTGCGTTTTGAGTGGTATTCGGTCTTTTCAAGTTTCGCATGAAAACAAAGTCTCTGAATTATGTGAAAGTATTGGGTGCACATATTTTTGCCGATGCTATTTTTTAAAATATAATTATATGGAGGTTTCTCTTAAAAAAATGAAAAATGTTTAGAGTGAAACATAAACCCAATACTTTAATAATTCAACAGAACCGTTTTGAAAACTACCTATTACAGTGTCCAAAAAGGTAAAATTAATTTTCTATTTAAAATTCCGGGGCTTAAGGAATTTCAATTTAATAACACTATCCTGGGGGCACGTGTAGCTTGAAGATATGCTACGAACGCGAGTAACACCACCCTCTCAACGTTCTACACTCCTATTATACCGAGGATTAAAAATGTTCTAGAATATTTATTCTCTAAGACCGGTTGATTTGAACTCAAATCATTCTCTACCAAAACAAAATATATTTTTTTCGTTCTAATTCAGCTGGCAAAAACTTAGACAAATGTTTTGAATGCCTTGAGGCAGGGAAGCACCAATGTTATTCACTTAGCACTACCCAGGAGGAGCGTGTAGCTTGAAGATAGGCTACGCACGCGGAATACCAATGCCCCTACAACTCTCTGCGATCATATTAGACCAGTGCCAACGGTTTAAAGTGGATTTCGAACCACTACACACATCCATGACACAACAGGAACTCGAACCTGAAACCTGTGGTACCGAGCTCCATATCTTTAGCCACTCGGCCATCAGGCCCCTTACTAAACTAATTTATATAAAACTTCAGATTTTCAAGTTAGTTCAAGTAAGAAATTTAAAAATAAAACAGTTATT
This sequence comes from Caerostris extrusa, assembly GCA_021605095.1. NCBI lineage: Eukaryota > Metazoa > Arthropoda > Arachnida > Araneae > Araneidae > Caerostris > Caerostris extrusa. Next base: position 141,102 of record BPLR01018808.1, read on the forward strand.
ACCTAGATTTGAAAAAAAATTGAATATGATTATTAGTTTAAAATATATTATGCCTGAACATACATTTTAAGCTAATTATAGTAATGATTTAAAAATCGTGGAAAAATCGTCGCATCTCTGTATTATGAATCTATTTCAAATAATTTCGTATTTTTCATAATCATTTCCGTGCTTTAAGCAATCTGATTCTTTTATTTCACAGAATCAAGGGAAATAGAAGGTTTTTGCGCTACAAAATTAATACTTCACCCGCGGGCCACCTCACACTAATGGAATAAATAATTAAACCAAACCTCAGTCAACGACCTGACTTCTATTAGACCGGGACATACGGTTTAAAGTGGATTCTGAACCATTATACACATCCATGACACAACAGGAACTCGAACCTGAAACCTGTGGTACCGAGCTCCATATCTTTAGCCACTCGGCCATCAGGCCCCTTACTAAACTAATTTATATAAAACTTCAGATTTTCAAGTTAGTTCAAGTAAGAAATTTAAAAATAAACAGTTATTACCTAGATTTGAAAAAATTGAATATGATTATTAGTTTAAAATATATTATGCCTGAACATACATTTTAAGCTAATTATAGTAATGATTTAAAAATCGTGGAAAAATCGTCGCATCTCTGTATTATGAATCTATTTCAAATAATTTCGTATTTTCATAATCATTTCCCGTGCTTTAAGCAATCTGATTCTTTTATTTCACAGAATCAAGGGAAATAGAAGGTTTTTGGGCGACAAAATTAATATTTCACCTGCGGGCCATCCCATACTAATGGAATAAATAATTAAACCAAACCTCAGGCAACGACCTCAACTTTAAAAGAAATGACCATTGTTCCTTTCCATCAGCTTTGGCTGCTTCTCTGTATCTATATATATAATATTTTTTGTACCTTTGAAGTATCTTTCTGTGCATTTTTGTGGGCAACTTTTTAATTAGCTCACTCATTAAAATCTTCACTAAATTAGATCACAAAGTTCCGCTTCGGAATTTTTATATTTGGACAGGAATTTTGCAACTTAATTAAATTGGAAATTCCTAATTAGAAGAGACTTTTCTTTTTTTTTCTTCTGCACGATTTCTGCACTTGTGTTTTTAAAAATAAAGACTCGAGTAAAAGTTGAAACACATTCTCCCTTCATTCAACTTGGAAAGTCTGAGTTTTTGGTATCAAGTGCGTTTTGAGTGGTATTCGGTCTTTTTCAAGTTTCGCATGAAAACAAAGTCTCTGAATAATGTAAAGCTATTGGATGTAGCATATATCTTATCGATGCTATTTTTCAAATATAAAATTTCAAATATTTTTCTTAAAAATGTACTGCACTGAGGCTTGAAAACTGTTTCAAGGGGTCACCAAATACTTTAATAATTCAACAGAACCCTTTTAAAAAATACCTATACAAATCAATAGCGAAATTCTTAATCAAATTTATTTCTTTTTATTGAAAAAAAGTCCGAAAGGTAACAGTTATTTTATACATCAATAAAATTAGAAATATACTTTCACTTTAACCATAATTAGCCTACATACTACTGTGTTCAAACAGTAAGATCCATTTTCAAATTAAATTTTCAGGCCATATAGAATTTCAATTTGTTTTTTTTTTTAGGTTGCGGGCACTGTCCTTGACATCTGTGTGAAATTTCCCGTCAAAATAGTCATTAGTGTTTGAGTTACGCTTGGCTTTGGGAGACGCTAAAACTGATTCCGGCGATTTTTGAAATGTCTGAATTCATTGAGCAAAGAACTTGCATTCCATTTTGTTTGCGGAAGCGTATATAGTGTTGCAGAAGGCCTTCGGTGAGCATTCCTATATCGGAAATAAATGTTTATAAGTAGTATACACAGCTCAAAGAATGCAGAGAAGGCGTTGAAGACGAAGAGCCCTCGGGGCGACGCTCCACCTCAACCGACGAAACTCACGTCGATAAAATTAAAGTTTGGGTGCGTGCAAACCGTTGATTTACAATTTGAGACCTTGCTGATGATGTTCGAATTTTATAAGGATCGGACGATTAGATTTTGAGCCTCAAACGCGTCCAATCTAGATTGGTACCGAAATCTCTGAATGCGTCAGCTCACCGTGCATTGATTCTTCCTGACTTTTTCATCGAAAATGAAAACCATATCGTTGCACAACCACCGTATTCACCCCGGGCGACTTTTCTCTATTCGTTAAACTCAAAAGACCACTCCGGAGTCAACGTTTTGAGTTGATTAAAGAGATTCAATGTGAATCGGCACGCGCTTTGAAGTCCATCCCTGCCGACGACATTTTAGCATGCATTGAGGATTGGAGAAACCGTTGGCATTAGTGTATTGTGTCCAGAGGGGATTATTTTGAAGGCGATGAAATAAATTTGGAAGAATAAATAAAGAGTTTTTGGAAAAAAATAATTGGTCTTACTTTTTGGGCACAGTAGTAGGCCTGAACATGAGGTAAAGTATTTAAGAAAAAAAGTTCCATGCGTTGAAATAGTGATGATTTAAAAATCGTGGATTTGCATGCATTTCAGAAATTCTTCTACGCATCTCTATATTATGAATCTATTTCAAATAATTTTCGTATTTTCCTAATCAATTCCCGCACTTTAAGCAAACCCTATTCTTTTATTTCACAGAATCAAGGAAAATGGAAGGTTTTGGCGTGACAAAATTAATATGTCACTTGCGGCCCTACCTCATACTAATGGAATAAATAATTAAACCAAACTTCAGGCAACGACCTTAACTTTAAAAGAAATGACCATTGCTACTTTCCATCCGCTTTGGCTGCTTTTGTATATATATATATATAAATATTTTTTGTACCTTTGAAATATCTTTCTGTGCTACTTTTTAATTAGCTCACTCATTAAAACCTTCGCTAAATTAGATCACAAAGTTCCGCTTCGGAATTTTTATATTTGACAGGAATTTTGTAACTTAATTAAATTGGAAATTCCTAATTAGAAGAGACTTTTCTTTTGTTTTTTCTTCTGCAAGAGTTCTGCACTTGTGTTTTTAAAAATATAGACCCAAGTAAAAGTTGAAACACATTCGCTTTATTTGACTTGGAAAGTCTGCGCTGTTTGGTATCAAGTGCGTTTTTAGTGGTATTCGGTCTTTTAAGTTTCGCATGAAAACAAAGTCTCTGAATTATGTAAAACTATTGGATGTAGTATATATCTTATCGATGCGATTTTTTCAAATATAATTGTGGAATATTTTCGTAAAAATGTACTGCAGTGATGTTTGAAAAATATTTCAAGGGGTCACCCAATACTTAATAATTCAACAGAAACGTTTTAAAAACTACCTATACAACTCAATAGCGAAATTCTTAATCAAAGTTATTCCTTTATATTGAAAAAAACGAAAATTCTTTTTTATACATCAATAAAATTAGAAACATTCTTTTATTTTAACCATAATTTGCCTACAAACTACCGTGTCCAAAAAGTAAGACCCATTTTCAATTTAAAATTCCCGAGGCTTACGGAATTAAATTTTTTTCCTTTTTAGGTTGCTGGCACTGTCCTTGACATCTGTGCGAAATTCCACGCCAAAATATTTGTTAGTGTTGGAGTTACGCTTGGCTTTGGGAGACGCTGAAACGGATTCCGGCGATTTTTTGAAATGTCTGAATTTACTGCGCAAAGAACTCGCATTCAATTTTGTTTGCGGAATCGTATAGAATGTTGCAGAAGACATTCGGAGAGCATTCCTGTATCGGAAAGAAATGTTTAGAAGTGGTATAAACAATTCAAAGTGAGACAGAGAACGCGTTGAAAACGAAGAGCCCTCAGGTCGAACCTCCACCTCAACCAACAAAGCTCGCGTCCGAAAAAAACTGCTTGAAAACAGTCGATTTACAATCAGAGACCTTGCTGCTGATGTTGGAATTTCAAAAGGGTCGGTCCATTCCATTCTGGGCCTCAAACGCATCAAATCTCGATAGGCACCGAAAACACTGAATGCGCCAGCTCACACTGCATTGATTCTTCGTGACTTTTTCGCCAAAGATGAAACCCATATGGTTCCAGAGCCCCCATTCACCCCGCGCGACTTCTGGCTACTCCCTAAACTCAAAAGACCACTCCAGGGATACCGTTTTGAGTCTATTGAAGGGATTCAGCTTTAATCTGCGCGCGCTTTGAAGGCCATCCCTGCCGATGACTTTTCAGCATGCATTGAGGATTGTTAAAAAAGTTGGCCTAAGTGCATTGTGTCCGGAGGGGATTACTTTGAAGGCGATGAAATAAACTTGTAGAATAAATAAAGAGTTTTTGGAATCAAAATTAGTCTCACTTTTTGGGCACAGTAGTACGATTCATTGAAACGATTCGACTAACTTATTTATGACACTTGACAGTTAAAAATTAGAGTACATGAAAAGTATTTTATAACTAATATAATATGAAATCAAAAATAGTGCTACTACCCAAAATCTTCAAGTTCTCATTCGTTTTTGAGTCAGTAAGTGCCCTTCCTAATGAGTCATGATGTCTTTGCCCAGAAAAATCAATTTGTGAAGGACCCCTCTTGGCTCCAAATGCTCCCATGATTTATAACAGCCTAGTCATCAAATCAGATCTTAGGGAGAAGCTTTTCCGAGATCTTACGAATTCGATAAAAACTCTCTTAATACACGTTAACGCCCTCCCCCTCCTTCACTCCCCCTCACCCCCTTTTCCAATATTACCTCCCTACCCCTTTGTCATCCATCACATCCAGTGTCATCCATTATAAGTTTAAAAAAATACATTTGAACTCGAGTGGATGAATCAAAAGTATTTTATGAACGATTGAAAATTTGAACAAGATATATATAGAGAGAGTGTGAGCTAATAGAAGGAATTGAAAAAACTAAAATTAATTAATTAAATTTAATTACTGAATTAATATTTGCAAAAACTGTATTCACATCCAGTGTCATCCATTATAAGTTTAAAAAAATACATTTGAACTCGAGTGGATGAATCAAAAGTATTTTATGAACGATTGAAAATTTGAACAAGATATATATAGAGAGAGTGTGAGCTAATAGAAGGAATTGAAAAAAAAAACTAAAATTAATTAATTAAATTTAATTACTGAATTAATATTTGCAAAAACTGTATTCACATCCAGTGTCATCCATTATAAGTTTAAAAAATACATTTGAACTCGAGTGGATGAATCAAAGTATTTTATGAACGATTGAAAATTTGAACAAGATATATATAGAGAGAGTGTGAGCTAATAGAAGGAATTGAAAAAACTAAAATTAATTAATTAAATTTAATTACTGAATTAATATTTGCAAAAACTGTATTCACATCCAGTGTCATCCATTATAAGTTTAAAAAAATACATTTGAACTCGAGTGGATGAATCAAAAGTATTTTATGAACGATTGAAAATTTGAACAAGATATATATAGAGAGAGTGTGAGCTAATAGAAGGAATTGAAAAAACTAAAATTAATTAATTAAATTTAATTACTGAATTAATATTTGCAAAAACTGTATTCACATCCAGTGTCATCCATTATAAGTTTAAAAAATACATTTGAACTCGAGTGGATGAATCAAAAGTATTTTATGAACGATTGAAAATTTGAACAAGATATATATAGAGAGAGTGTGAGCTAATAGAAGGAATTGAAAAAACTAAAATTAATTAATTAAATTTAATTACTGAATTAATATTTGCAAAAACTGTATTCACATCCAGTGTCATCCATTATAAGTTTAAAAAAATACATTTGAACTCGAGTGGATGAATCAAAAGTATTTTATGAACGATTGAAAATTTGAACAAGATATATATAGAGAGAGTGTGAGCTAATAGAAGGAATTGAAAAAACTAAAATTAATTAATTAAATTTAATTACTGAATTAATATTTGCAAAAACTGTATTCACATCCAGTGTCATCCATTATAAGTTTAAAAAAATACATTTGAACTCGAGTGGATGAATCAAAAGTATTTTATGAACGATTGAAAATTTGAACAAGATATATATAGAGAGAGTGTGAGCTAATAGAAGGAATTGAAAAAACTAAAATTAATTAATTAAATTTAATTACTGAATTAATATTTGCAAAAACTGTATTCACATCCAGTGTCATCCATTATAAGTTTAAAAAAATACATTTGAACTCGAGTGGATGAATCAAAAGTATTTTTGAACGATTGAAAATTTGAACAAGATATATATAGAGAGAGTGTGAGCTAATAGAAGGAATTGAAAAAACTAAAATTAATTAATTAAATTTAATTACTGAATTAATATTTGCAAAAACTGTATTCACATCCAGTGTCATCCATTATAAGTTTAAAAAAATACATTTGAACTCGAGTGGATGAATCAAAAGTATTTTATGAACGATTGAAAATTTGAACAAGATATATATAGAGAGAGTGTGAGCTAATAGAAGGAATTGAAAAAACTAAAATTAATTAATTAAATTTAATTACTGAATTAATATTTGCAAAAACTGTATTCACATCCAGTGTCATCCATTATAAGTTTAAAAAAATACATTTGAACTCGAGTGGATGAATCAAAAGTATTTTATGAACGATTGAAAATTTGAACAAGATATATATAGAGAGAGTGTGAGCTAATAGAAGGAATTGAAAAAACTAAAATTAATTAATTAAATTTAATTACTGAATTAACAAAAACTGTATTCACATCCAGTGTCATCCATTATAAGTTAAAAAAATACATTTGAACTCGAGTGGATGAATCAAAAGTATTTTATGAACGATTGAAAATTTGAACAAGATATATATAGAGAGAGTGTGAGCTAATAGAAGGAATTGAAAAAACTAAAATTAATTAATTAAATTTAATTACTGAATTAATATTTGCAAAAACTGTATTCACATCCAGTGTCATCCATTATAAGTTTAAAAAAATACATTTGAACTCGAGTGGATGAATCAAAAGTATTTTATGAACGATTGAAAATTTGAACAAGATATATATAGAGAGAGTGTGAGCTAATAGAAGGAATTGAAAAAACTAAAATTAATTAATTAAATTTAATTACTGAATTAATATTTGCAAAAACTGTATTCACATCCAGTGTCATCCATTATAAGTTTAAAAAAATACATTTGAACTCGAGTGGATGAATCAAAAGTATTTTATGAACGATTGAAAATTGAACAAGATATATATAGAGAGAGTGTGAGCTAATAGAAGGAATTGAAAAAACTAAAATTAATTAATTAAATTTAATTACTGAATTAATATTTGCAAAAACTGTATTCACATCCAGTGTCATCCATTATAAGTTTAAAAAAAAATACATTTGAACTCGAGTGGATGAATCAAAAGTATTTTATGAACGATTGAAAATTTGAACAAGATATATATAGAGAGAGTGTGAGCTAATAGAAGGAATTGAAAAAAAAACTAAAATTAATTAATTAAATTTAATTACTGAATTAATATTTGCAAAAACTGTATTCACATCCAGTGTCATCCATTATAAGTTTAAAAAAATACATTTGAACTCGAGTGGATGAATCAAAAGTATTTTATGAACGATTGAAAATTTGAACAAGATATATATAGAGAGAGTGTGAGCTAATAGAAGGAATTGAAAAAACTAAAATTAATTAATTAAATTTAATTACTGAATTAATATTTGCAAAAACTGTATTCACATCCAGTGTCATCCATTATAAGTTTAAAAAAATACATTTGAACTCGAGTGGATGAATCAAAAGTATTTTATGAACGATTGAAAATTTGAACAAGATATATATAGAGAGAGTGTGAGCTAATAGAAGGAATTGAAAAAACTAAAATTAATTAATTAAATTTAATTACTGAATTAATATTTGCAAAAACTGTATTCACATCCAGTGTCATCCATTATAAGTTTAAAAAAATACATTTGAACTCGAGTGGATGAATCAAAAGTATTTTATGAACGATTGAAAATTTGAACAAGATATATATAGAGAGAGTGTGAGCTAATAGAAGGAATTGAAAAAACTAAAATTAATTAATTAAATTTAATTACTGAATTAATATTTGCAAAAACTGTATTCACATCCAGTGTCATCCATTATAAGTTTAAAAAAATACATTTGAACTCGAGTGGATGAATCAAAAGTATTTTATGAACGATTGAAAATTTGAACAAGATATATATAGAGAGAGTGTGAGCTAATAGAAGGAATTGAAAAAAAAACTAAAATTAATTAATTAAATTTAATTACTGAATTAATATTTGCAAAAACTGTATTCACATCCAGTGTCATCCATTATAAGTTTAAAAAATACATTTGAACTCGAGTGGATGAATCAAAAGTATTTTATGAACGATTGAAAATTTGAACAAGATATATATAGAGAGAGTGTGAGCTAATAGAAGGAATTGAAAAAACTAAAATTAATTAATTAAATTTAATTACTGAATTAATATTTGCAAAAACTGTATTCACATCCAGTGTCATCCATTATAAGTTTAAAAAAATACATTTGAACTCGAGTGGATGAATCAAAAGTATTTTATGAACGATTGAAAATTTGAACAAATATATATAGAGAGAGTGTGAGCTAATAGAAGGAATTGAAAAACTAAAATTAATTAATTAAATTTAATTACTGAATTAATATTTGCAAAAACTGTATTCACATCCAGTGTCATCCATTATAAGTTTAAAAAATACATTTGAACTCGAGTGGATGAATCAAAAGTATTTTATGAACGATTGAAAATTTGAACAAGATATATATAGAGAGAGTGTGAGCTAATAGAAGGAATTGAAAAAAAAAAACTAAAATTAATTAATTAAATTTAATTACTGAATTAATATTTGCAAAAACTGTATTCACATCCAGTGTCATCCATTATAAGTTTAAAAAAATACATTTGAACTCGAGTGGATGAATCAAAAGTATTTTATGAACGATTGAAAATTTGAACAAGATATATATAGAGAGAGTGTGAGCTAATAGAAGGAATTGAAAAAACTAAAATTAATTAATTAAATTTAATTACTGAATTAATATTTGCAAAAACTGTATTCACATCCAGTGTCATCCATTATAAGTTTAAAAAAATACATTTGAACTCGAGTGGATGAATCAAAAGTATTTTATGAACGATTGAAAATTTGAACAAGATATATATAGAGAGAGTGTGAGCTATAGAAGGAAAAAAAAAAACTAAAATTAATTAATTAAATTTAATTACTGAATTAATATTTGCAAAAACTGTATTCACATCCAGTGTCATCCATTATAAGTTTAAAAAATACATTTGAACTCGAGTGGATGAATCAAAAGTATTTTATGAACGATTGAAAATTTGAACAAGATATATATAGAGAGAGTGTGAGCTAATAGAAGGAATTGAAAAAACTAAAATTAATTAATTAAATTTAATTACTGAATTAATATTTGCAAAAACTGTATTCACATCCAGTGTCATCCATTATAAGTTTAAAAAATACATTTGAACTCGAGTGGATGAATCAAAAGTATTTTATGAACGATTGAAAATTTGAACAAGATATATATAGAGAGAGTGTGAGCTAATAGAAGGAATTGAAAAAACTAAAATTAATTAATTAAATTTAATTACTGAATTAATATTTGCAAAAACTGTATTCACATCCAGTGTCATCCATTATAAGTTTAAAAAATACATTTGAACTCGAGTGGATGAATCAAAAGTATTTTATGAACGATTGAAAATTTGAACAAGATATATATAGAGAGAGTGTGAGCTAATAGAAGGAATTGAAAAAACTAAAATTAATTAATTAAATTTAATTACTGAATTAATATTTGCAAAAACTGTATTCACATCCAGTGTCATCCATTATAAGTTTAAAAAAATACATTTGAACTCGAGTGGATGAATCAAAAGTATTTTATGAACGATTGAAAATTTGAACAAGATATATATAGAGAGAGTGTGAGCTAATAGAAGGAATTGAAAAAAAAAACTAAAATTAATTAATTAAATTTAATTACTGAATTAATATTTGCAAAAACTGTATTCACATCCAGTGTCATCCATTATAAGTTTAAAAAATACATTTGAACTCGAGTGGATGAATCAAAAGTATTTTATGAACGATTGAAAATTTGAACAAGATATATATAGAGAGAGTGTGAGCTAATAGAAGGAATTGAAAAAAAAAACAAAAAATTAATTAATTAAATTTAATTACTGAATTAATATTTGCAAAAACTGTATTCACATCCAGTGTCATCCATTATAAGTTTAAAAAAATACATTTGAACTCGAGTGGATGAATCAAAAGTATTTTATGAACGATTGAAAATTTGAACAAGATATATATAGAGAGAGTGTGAGCTAATAGAAGGAATTGAAAAAACTAAAATTAATTAATTAAATTTAATTACTGAATTAATATTTGCAAAATCTGTATTCACATCCAGTGTCATCCATTATAAGTTTAAAAAAATACATTTGAACTCGAGTGGATGAATCAAAAGTATTTTATGAACGATTGAAAATTTGAACAAGATATATATAGAGAGAGAGTGTGAGCTAATAGAAGGAATTGAAAAAACTAAAATTAATTAATTAAATTTAATTACTGAATTAATATTTGCAAAAACTGTATTCACATCCAGTGTCATCCATTATAAGTTTAAAAAATACATTTGAACTCGAGTGGATGAATCAAAAGTATTTTATGAACGATTGAAAATTTGAACAAGATATATATAGAGAGAGTGTGAGCTAATAGAAGGAATTGAAAAAACTAAAATTAATTAATTAAATTTAATTACTGAATTAATATTTGCAAAAACTGTATTCACATCCAGTGTCATCCATTATAAGTTTAAAAAATACATTTGAACTCGAGTGGATGAATCAAAAGTATTTTATGAACGATTGAAAATTTGAACAAGATATATATAGAGAGAGTGTGAGCTAATAGAAGGAATTGAAAAAACTAAAATTAATTAATTAAATTTAATTACTGAATTAATATTTGCAAAAACTGTATTCACATCCAGTGTCATCCATTATAAGTTTAAAAAAATACATTTGAACTCGAGTGGATGAATCAAAAGTATTTTATGAACGATTGAAAATTTGAACAAGATATATATAGAGAGAGTGTGAGCTAATAGAAGGAATTGAAAAAACTAAAATTAATTAATTAAATTTAATTACTGAATTAATATTTGCAAAAACTGTATTCACATCCAGTGTCATCCATTATAAGTTTAAAAAAATACATTTGAACTCGAGTGGATGAATCAAAAGTATTTTATGAACGATTGAAAATTTGAACAAGATATATATAGAGAGAGTGTGAGCTAATAGAAGGAATTGAAAAAACTAAAAAATTAATTAATTAAATTTAATTACTGAATTAATATTTGCAAAAACTGTATTCACATCCAGTGTCATCCATTATAAGTTTAAAAAAATACATTTGAACTCGAGTGGATGAATCAAAAGTATTTTATGAACGATTGAAAATTTGAACAAGATATATATAGAGAGAGTGTGAGCTAATAGAAGGAATTGAAAAAACTAAAATTAATTAATTAAATTTAATTACTGAATTAATATTTGCAAAAACTGTATTCACATCCAGTGTCATCCATTATAAGTTTAAAAAAAAAATACATTTGAACTCGAGTGGATGAATCAAAAGTATTTTATGAACGATTGAAAATTTGAACAAGATATATATAGAGAGAGTGTGAGCTAATAGAAGGAAAAAAAACTAAAATTAATTAATTAAATTTAATTACTGAATTAATATTTGCAAAAACTGTATTCACATCCAGTGTCATCCATTATAAGTTTAAAAAATACATTTGAACTCGAGTGGATGAATCAAAAGTATTTTATGAACGATTGAAAATTTGAACAAGATATATATAGAGAGAGTGTGAGCTAATAGAAGGAATTGAAAAAACTAAAATTAATTAATTAAATTTAATTACTGAATTAATATTTGCAAAAACTGTATTCACATCCAGTGTCATCCATTATAAGTTTAAAAAAATACATTTGAACTCGAGTGGATGAATCAAAAGTATTTTATGAACGATTGAAAATTTGAACAAGATATATATAGAGAGAGTGTGAGCTAATAGAAGGAATTGAAAAAAAAAACTAAAATTAATTAATTAAATTTAATTACTGAATTAATATTTGCAAAAACTGTATTCACATCCAGTGTCATCCATTATAAGTTTAAAAAATACATTTGAACTCGAGTGGATGAATCAAAAGTATTTTATGAACGATTGAAAATTTGAACAAGATATATAGAGAGAGTGTGAGCTAATAGAAGGAATTGAAAAAACTAAAATTAATTAATTAAATTTAATTACTGAATTAATATTTGCAAAAACTGTATTCACATCCAGTGTCATCCATTATAAGTTTAAAAAATACATTTGAACTCGAGTGGATGAATCAAAAGTATTTTATGAACGATTGAAAATTTGAACAAGATATATATAGAGAGAGTGTGAGCTAATAGAAGGAATTGAAAAAACTAAAATTAATTAATTAAATTTAATTACTGAATTAATATTTGCAAAAACTGTATTCACATCCAGTGTCATCCATTATAAGTTTAAAAAAATACATTTGAACTCGAGTGGATGAATCAAAAGTATTTTATGAACGATTGAAAATTTGAACAAGATATATATAGAGAGAGTGTGAGCTAATAGAAGGAATTGAAAAAACTAAAATTAATTAATTAAATTTAATTACTGAATTAATATTTGCAAAAACTGTATTCACATCCAGTGTCATCCATTATAAGTTTAAAAAATACATTTGAACTCGAGTGGATGAATCAAAAGTATTTTATGAACGATTGAAAATTTGAACAAGATATATATAGAGAGAGTGTGAGCTAATAGAAGGAATTGAAAAAACTAAAATTAATTAATTAAATTTAATTACTGAATTAATATTTGCAAAAACTGTATTCACATCCAGTGTCATCCATTATAAGTTTAAAAAATACATTTGAACTCGAGTGGATGAATCAAAAGTATTTTATGAACGATTGAAAATTTGAACAAGATATATATAGAGAGAGTGTGAGCTAATAGAAGGAATTGAAAAAAAAACTAAAATTAATTAATTAAATTTAATTACTGAATTAATATTTGCAAAAACTGTATTCACATCCAGTGTCATCCATTATAAGTTTAAAAAATACATTTGAACTCGAGTGGATGAATCAAAAGTATTTTATGAACGATTGAAAATTTGAACAAGATATATATAGAGAGAGTGTGAGCTAATAGAAGGAATTGAAAAAACTAAAATTAATTAATTAAATTTAATTACTGAATTAATATTTGCAAAAACTGTATTCACATCCAGTGTCATCCATTATAAGTTTAAAAAATACATTTGAACTCGAGTGGATGAATCAAAAGTATTTTATGAACGATTGAAAATTTGAACAAGATATATATAGAGAGAGTGTGAGCTAATAGAAGGAATTGAAAAAACTAAAATTAAAAAACTAAAATTAATTAATTAAATTTAAATACATTTTATTTTTGAACGATTGAAAATTTGAAAAGATATATATAGAGAGAGTGTGAGCTAATAGAAGGAATTGAAAAACTAAAATTAATTAATATTTAAACTGAACTAATATTTCACAAAACTGTATTCAGTGTCATCCATTATAAGTTTAAAAAAATACATTTGAACTCGAGTGGATGAATCAAAAGTATTTTATGAACGATTGAAAATTTGAACAAGATATATATAGAGAGAGTGTGAGCTAATAGAAGGAATTGAAAAAAAAACTAAAATTAATTAATTAAATTTAATTACTGAATTAATATTTGCAAAAACTGTATTCACATCCAGTGTCATCCATTATAAGTTTAAAAAAATACATTTGAACTCGAGTGGATGAATCAAAAGTATTCTGAAAAAAAGAAAAATAAATATAGGATGAAAAAGACATTCTTGGTTTGAGAGTATATATAATTTTTTTAAAATTTTTTTATTAAATACAGCAGGAAATGTTTCTAACGATCCAAGAGAAAGAGCAGAAAATAAAAAATAAAAAAGCAGCCATCGTTTAGAGTTTAGTTATAAGACTTTTTTTTCTTACTTTTGGGTTTTCGTGATCATTTGCCATTTACGAGGTGCAGACCTTAATTTTCTCTTGAACAAAAGAAAGCAGGGAAAAAAAAAAATCGGAGGTGATGACTGCGAAAAATTAACCTCTTTCTTATCTTTTATTACCTCTGTCTCTCTCTCTCTTCTTTTTTTTCCTTCTATATTCTGAATGTTTTTATTTCGCAGTTCTTTGAGAAGAACTTTTTCTTTCACTTTCAGTCGAATCAGCGATTCAGTTGAACGAGGAGTCGCCCATTCTTTACTTGCCCATTAAAAGTAGCTCTCTTAATTTAGTTTCTTTCCCGCTAAGAAACATTCAAATAACTTCCGATCGAGTCAAAAATTTTTTTTAACGACTTCAATCATTTGCACCAGAAACGAATCTGAGAATTGAACAGTCATTAACCACGAAGAAGATATTCAATTGTATACTAATAATTTCATAATTGTATATCAAAAAGATCAATAATTGTACATCAAATTGTATATCAAAAATATCAATGATTGTACATCAAATTGTTTATCAAAAAGATCAATAATTGTATATCAAAATCAATATAGCATATAAAAAAAAAACAATCATTGGATATGAATATCAATAATTGTATATCAAAATCAATATAGCATATAAAAAAACAATCATTGGATATGAATATCAATAATTATATGTCAAAAACGATCAATAATTGTATATAAAAAAAAGATCAATATTTGTATATCAATAATTGTATCGATAATTATATATGGAAAAGATCAATATTTGTATATCAATAATTGTATCGATAATTGTATATGGAAAAGATCAATAATTGTATATAAAAAAGATTAATAATTGTATATAAAAAAAAGATCAATAATTGTAAAAAAAGCTCAATAATTGTATATCAAAAAATATTCAATTTACTGTCCTATAAACAAAAAGAAAGTCTACCAACGACACATTTGCAGAAAATTGAACTTCTTGAAAATTGATTCTTTCTCTCTCCAACACGGAAGTTCCAACTTGTGTGTTGTCAAAAAAAAAAAACCTTAGGGGCAAAAATTGTAGAGAAATGTTAAGTTGTAGAGCGACGACGAAAAGAAATAATAAAAAAAAAAGAAGAAAATTAGGACAAAAAAAGACATACATGGTTTGAGTATATAAAAAAAAAAAATTTTCTGTTCTTTTTTTTTCTTTTTATTAAATACATTAGGAAACGTTTCTAACGATCCAAGAGTGAAAGAGCACAGAATAAAAAAAAAAAAAAAAGAAGGAGCCATGGTTTAGAGTTCAGTTATAAGACTTTTTTTTTTTCTTCCTTTTGAGTTTCGTGATCATTTGTCTTTGACGAGGTGCAGACCTTAATTTTCTCTTGAACAAAGAGAGAGGGGAAAAAATCGGAGGTGATGACTGCGAAAAATTAACCTCTTTCTAATCTTTTATTACCTCTCTCTCTCTCTCTTTTTTTTTTACCTCTTTATTCTGAATGTTTGATTTCGCAGTTCTTTGAGAACTTTCTTTTTACTTTCAGTCGAATTAGTGATTCGGTTGAATGAGGGCGTCGCCCATTAAAAGTAGCCGCCTTAATTTAGTTTCTTTCCAGCTGAGAAACATTCAAATCACTTTCAATCGAATCAAAAATGTTTCTTAGAAAATTCAATCATTTGCATCAGAAACGAATATGAAAAATAAAATCGTTATTAACCACGAAAAAAGATATTCAGTTTTATATAAAAATGATCAATAATTGTATGTCAAAAAAAAAATCAGTAATTATATATAAAAAAGATCAGTAATTGTATATAAAAAAAGATCAGTAATTGTATATAAAAAAGATCAGTAATTGTATATCAATAAAGATCAGTATTTGTATGTCAAAAAAGATCAATAATTGTATATTAAAAAGATCAATACTTGTATCTAAAAAAGATAAATAATTGTATGTAAAAAATATCAATAATTGTATATCAATAACTGTATCGATAATTGTATATCAAAAAGATCCATAATTGTATGTCAAAAAGATCCTTAATTGTTTATCAAAAAGATCAATAAATGTATATCAAAAAAGATCACTAATTGTATATCAAAAAAGATCAATAATTGTATTTCAAATTTTATATAAAAAAGGATCAATAAATGTATATCAAAAAAGATAATTAATTGTATATCAAAAAGGATCAATAATTGTATTTCAAATTTTATATCAAAAAGGATCAATAATTGTATGTCATATTTTATGTCAAAAGATCAATAATTCTATATCAAATTGTATATAAAAAAATCATCAGTGGATGAATAAAAAGTATTTTATGAACGATTGGAAATTTGAACAGGATATATATAGGGAGAGTGTGAGCTAATAGAAAAATTAAAAAAAAAAAAAAAATTAGGATGAAAGACAGACTTGGTTTGAGAGTATATATAATTTTTTTTTTTTTTTTGGCTGCACTTTTATTTTTTATTTTTATTTTTATTAAATACGTTAGGAAACGTTTCTAACGATCCAAGAGAGAAAGAGCAGAGAATAAAAAAAGGAAGCAGCGATCGTTTAGAGTTTAGTTATAAGACGTTTTTTCTTCCTTTTGGGTTTCGTGATCATTTGTCTTTGACGAGGTGCAGACTTTAATTTTCTCTTGAACAAAGAGAAAGGGGGCAAAAAATCGAAGGTGATGATTGCCAAAAATTAACCTCTTTCTTATCTTTTATTACCTCTCTCTCTCTCTCTCTTTTTCTTCTTTTTTTTTCTGAATGTTTGATTTTGTAGTTCTTTGAGAAGAAACTTTCTTTCACTTTCAGTCGAATCAGCGATTCGGTTGAGTGAGGCCGTCGCCCATTGTTTACTTGCCCATTAAAAGTAGCTCTTCTTCATTCAGTTTCTTTCCAGCCAAGAAACATTCAAATCACTTTCGATCGAGTCAAAAATATTATTAGCAAATTCAACCATTTGGCCCAGAAGGAATTCTGAATATTGAATATCTGAATATATTTATGAAAGATCAATAATTGTATAAAAAAAGATATATAATATCATTTATATATATAAAAAAAAGATCATTAATATCATTTGTATATAAAAAAGAATCAATAATTGTATATCAAAAGATATACGATCTTTTTTGAAATACGCTTTGATAAAAGATCATTTTGATATACAATTATTTATCAATAATATCAACACTTGTATATAAAAAAAGACCAATACTTGTATATAAAAAAGATCAATACTTGTATATAAAAAAGATCAATAATAACAATAATTGTAAATAAAAAATCAATAATATCAATAATTGTATATCAAAAGATCAATAATATCAATAATTGTATATCAAAAAAGATCAATAATATCAATAATTGTATATCAAAAAAGATCAATAATATCAATAATTGTATATAAAAAAGATCAATAATATCAATAATTGTATATAAAAAAGATCAATAATATCAATAATTGTATATAAAAAATCAATAATATCAATAATTGTATATCAAAAAAGATCAATAATATCAATAATTGTATATAAAAAAGATCAATAATATCAATATTGTAAATAGAAAAATCAATAATATCAATAATCGTATATAAAAAATCCATAATATCAATAATTGTAAATAAAAAATCAATAATTGTATATAAAAATCAGTAACTATATATAAAAATCAATACTATCAATAATTGTATCAAAAATTGTATATAAAAAGGATCAATAATTGTATCAGCAATTGTATATCAAATATATTGTATAATTGTATATCAATAATTGTATATCAAAAGATCAATAATTACATATCAATCATAGATTCATCAATAATAGTCTATAATAATTGCATATCAATAATTGCATATCAATAATTGTCTATTAATAATTGTATCAATAATTGCATATCAGTAATTGCATATCAATTATGGATTCATCAATCAATTATCACAATGGATTTTTCTTCTTCTTCGTTCTTCTCTAACACGGAAGTTCTAACTCGAGTGTCGTCAAAAACCCTAGGTGTAAAAATTGAAGAGAAATGTTAAGTTGTAGAGGGACAAAAAAAATAAGAAAAGAAAAAAACAGACAGAAAAGAAGAAAGATGAAAAGGCAGACTTGATTTGAGAGTATATATAAAATTTTTGTTTGGCTCCATTTTCTTTTTTTTTCTTTTTATTAAATACATTAGGAAACGTTTCTAACGATCCACGAGAAAAGAGAGCAGAGAATTAAAAAAAAAAAAAAGAAGCAGCCATCGTTTAGAGTTTAGTTATAAGACATTTTTTCTTCCTTTTGGGTTTTCGTGATCATTTGTCTTTGACGAGGTGCAGACTTTAATTTTCTCTTGAACAAAGAGAAAGGGGGGAAATGGAGGTGGTGACTGCGAAAATTTAACCTCTTTCTAATCTTTTATTGCCTCTCTCTCTCTTGTTTTTTTTACCTTCTTTATTCTGAATGTTTAATTTCGCAGTTCTTTGAGAAGAACTTTCTTTCACTTTCAGTCGGTTGAATGGGGGCGTCGACCATTAAAAGTAGCCGTCTTAATTCGGTTTCGTCTAGATAAGAAACATTCAAATAACCTTCAATCGAATCAAAGATCTATTTTTAACAAATTCAATCATTTGCACCAGAAACGAATCTGACAACTGAAACACTATTAACCACGAAAAAGATCAATAAGAGTATACCAATTACTCAAAAAAGATCAATAATTGTATACTAATAATGTCAATAATTGTATATCAATGAGATCAATAATTGTAAATCAAATTGTATATCAATGAGATCAATAATTTTATATAAAATTGTATATTAATTAGAACACTAATTGTATATCAAATTGTATATGGAAATTGTTGTTGCCGCTATTGTCGCTATTAGAAAAATTGCCATTATTTACTTCTCTTAAAAAAGTAGCCGTCTTAATTTAGTTTCTTTTCAGCTAAGAAACATTCAACTAACTTTCAATCGAATCAAAAATGTTTTTAGCAAATTCAATCATTTGCACCAGAAACGAATCTGAAAATTAAACCGTTGTTAACCTCGAAAAAGATTTTCAATTGTATATCAAAAAGATCAATAATTGTACATCAATAATATCAATAATTGTATATCAAAAACCTAATGATATAATTATTGATCTTTTTCATATATATCGAAAAGATCAATAATTGTATATAAAAAGATCAATAATCATATAACTATTGATCTTTTTGATTATTGATATTCTTAAAAAAAGATGTTATTTGTTATACATCAAAAGATCAATTATATGTCAGTAATTGTTATATCAAAAATTGTCCATGATTGTTATATCAAAACCTATCAATAATTGTTATATCAAAACCGATCAATAATTGTTATATCAAAACCGATCAATAATTGTTATATCAAAATCGATCAATAATTGTTATATCAAAACCAATCTATAATTGTTATATAAAAAAGATCAATAATTGTATGTAAAAAAGATCAATAATTTTATGTAAAAAAATATCAATAATTTTATGTAAAAAAGATCAAGAATTGTATGTCAAATTTTTATCAAAGAGATCAATAATTCTATGTCTCATTGTATATAAAAAAAAACAATAACTATATATAAAAAAATCAATTTACTGTCCTATAAACAAAGAAAGTTTAGTAACGACACATTCGAAGAAAAATGAACTTCTTGAAAATTGATTTTTTTCTCTCTCCAACACGAAAGTTCCAACTTGTGTGTTGTCAAAAAAACCCTAGGTGGAAAAATTGAAGAGAAATGTTAAGTTGTAGAGCGACGACGAAAAGAAATAATAAAAAAGAAATATATATATATAGGAGACAGACTTGTTTTAAGAGTATATATAATTTTTTTTTTTCTTTTTATTAAATACGTTGGAAACGTTTCTAACGATCCAAGAGAGAAAAAGAGCAGAGAATGAAAAAAAAAAAGAAGCAGCCATCGTTTAGAGTTCAGTTATAAGACTTTTTTTTTTTCTTCTTTTGGGTTTTCGTGATCATTTGTCTTTGACGAGGTGCAGACTTTAATTTTCTCTTGGACAAAGAGAGAGGGGGAAAAAACGTCGAAGGCGATGACTGCGAAAAATTAACCTCTTTCTAATATTTTATTACCTCTCTCTTGTTTTTTTCTTCTTTATTCTAAATGTTTGATTTCGCAGTTCTTTGAGAAAAACTTTCTTTCACTTTCAGTCGTATCAGCGATTCAGTTGAATGAGGGAGTTGCCCATTGTTTACTCGCCCATTAAAAGTAACCGTCTACATTCAGTTTCTTCAAGCCAAGAAACATTCAAATCACTTTCGATCGAGTCAAAAATGTTTTTTAGCAAATTCAATCATATGCTCCTCAGAAACGAATCTGTAAATTGAACCGTTATTAACCACGAAAGAGATATTTAGTTGTATATAAAAAAAAAGATCAATATTTGCATATCAAAAAATAATTATGTAATTATTGACCTTTTGATTATTGATATATGTTATTTGTTATACATCAAAAGATCAAATATATATATATATTGTTATATCAAAACCGATCAAGAATTATTATATCAAAACCAATCAATAATTGTTATATCAAAACCGATCAATAATTGTTATATCAAAACCGATC
Organism: Caerostris extrusa; assembly: GCA_021605095.1. NCBI lineage: Eukaryota > Metazoa > Arthropoda > Arachnida > Araneae > Araneidae > Caerostris > Caerostris extrusa. The sequence goes on from BPLR01018808.1 coordinate 161,796, forward strand.
AATAATTGTTATATCAAAAAAGATCAATAAATGTATATAAAAAAAGATCACTATTTGTATATCAAAAAAGATCAATAATCGCATTAAAAAATATCACTAATCGTATATCTAAAAGATCAATAATTGTATATCAATAATATTAATAATTGTATATCAAAAGACCAATAATTATATATTAAATTGTATATCAAAAGATCAATAATTATATATCAAATAGATCAATAATTGTATATAAAAAAATATCAATAATTGTATCTCAAATAGATATTTAATTTACTGTCCTATAAACAAGGAAAGTTTAGTAGTGACACCTTTTGTAGAAATTTGAACTCTTATTAACGATGCGAAAAAAATATATTTTGAAATAATGCTTCTTTATAACCAATATAACAGGAGGGCTGAAAGGTTCCTAGGCTGACACATAGATGGCGCTACTAGTATTAAATCCATATGATTTTTAGTTAGCCCTAACCTTCAAAAGACACTTTTCGAACCTGGAGCCTGTGGTACCAAAGGCCAGATACAACACATATGAGTTTGAATAATGTTTCCAACACTATAATCATGGATTAAGTGGCTTCAATGGACAGATATTGAAGTTGATAAAGTTGTTTTATTAAAAATAAAATCTCTTCCTTGAAAAGTGCGTATGCAAGTGAGCTGAAAAGTTCGTAGGCATATGGGCTGAAAAGTTCGTAGTCATGTGGGCTGAAAAGTTCGTAGTCATGTGGGCTGAAAAGTTCGGAGACATGTGGGCGGAAAAGTTAATAGCCAAATGGGCTGGAAAATTCATAGGCATGTTGGCTGAAAAATTCATAGGCATGTGGTCTGAAAAGTTCGAAGGCATGAGGGTTGAAAAGTTCGTAGGCTGACACATAGATGGAGCTATGATTTTTAGTAATGATTTGTAGTAATAGTTAGTCATATGTGAGTTATAGCATTTTTAGTGAAGTCAAGGCTTGGCTTGATAATCATTATTCGGACTTCGCACTAGGAAATATCAACCGTAGAAAAGTGGTTTGCTAAATTTAAACGAGGCGAAATGAGCACCGAGGGGCGATGCACGCAGTGGACGCCCCAAAGAGGCTGTTGCGGACGAAAACATCAAAAGGCCACAAAATAATTTCTGATAACAGTAAAGTGAAGTTGATTAAGATAGCTGGGACCCTAAAGATATCAGAGGAACGTGTTGGACATATCGTGAATGAATATTTGGATATGCGAAAGCTCTGTTCAAAGTGGGTGCCGCGTGAGCTCACAATCGACCCAAAACAACAACGAATGGATGATTCTAAGCAGTGTTTGGAGCTGTTCAATAGTAATAAACCCGCATTTTGGGTCGATATGGGACAATGGATGAAACTTTATGGCTGCATCATTTCATACCGGAGTCAATCGACAGTCAGCCGAGTGGACTGCGTGATGAACCGATTCCAAAGCGTGGAAAGACGCAAAAGTCGGCTGGCAAGGTTATGGCATCAATATTTTGGGATACGCATGATATAATATTCATTGACTATTTTAAAGAGGGAAAACCCATAAACAGCGAAGTATTACGCAGCGTTATTGGAGCGTTTGAAAGAAGAAATCGCGGAAAAACGGCCTTATTTGAAGAAGAAAAAAGGGCTGTTTCATCAAGACAATGCACCGTGTCACAAATCAATGAAAACGATGGCAAAATTGCATGAATTGGGCTTCGAATTGCTTCGGCATCCACCGTATTCTCCAGATCTGGCCCCCAGCGACTTTTTCTTGTTCTCAGACCTCAAGAGGATGCTCGCTGGACAGAAATTTTGCGCCGATGTAGAGGTAATCGCCGAAACTGAAGCCTATTTTGAGGCTAAAGGCAACTGTATTGAATAATAAATCAAATTCTATATAAAAAAAGAATTTTCTATGCTAGCCTACGAACATTTCTGCCCATCTGGTATTTATTCAAATAGATAAGATTTCTTCACTAACTGAGTGCTACGGTTCACAAACTTCACTAACTGAGGGACACATACTTCACTAACTGAGTGTTTACATTACCCTCAAAAGATTCGTATGCATTAAGTAAAAATTGTTTTAAACAATGAATCTCAAATGCGTATTACATTTATTTCAAAGGATAATGTAATATCAAAATTAAATTAAACCAGAACTATGGATGATTTGGTTTCACAATACGTTTTCTCTTTACGTTGTGCTTCTATTTAGATTACTATGTATGATTACTGAACTGAATATTATGTATGATTACTGAAAGATAGATGAGTGCATATTTCCAGTATGAATTTAGTCGAGAAACAACATAAATATTTCTGCATCAGAACAATTCAATGCTAATGGTAGTCCGTTATCAAATATATTTTTTTGTTCTAATGCAGTTGGCAAACACTTAGACAGTTGTCTTGGATGCCATAAGCAAGCGACACCAACGTTACTCACTTAGCACTACCCAGGAGGTGCGTGTAGCTTGAAGATAAGCTACGGACGCCGAGTTGTAACGCTCTACGATCCTGTTAGACTGGGACTTACGGTTTTAAATGGATTTCGAACCATTACAAAACATCCATGGCACTACCAGGACTCGAACCCGAAACCTGTGGTACCGAGCGCCAGAGCTCTAGCCAATCGACCATCAAAGGGCCTTGGATAATTTGGTTTCACAATACATTTTCTTAATGCGTAGGGCTTCTATTTAGATTACTATGTATGAATAACACTGAAAGATAGATGAATGCATATTTCTAGTATGAATTCAGTCGAGGAAACGACATAAATATCTACGCATTCGAAAATTTCAATGCTGAGGAGCAGTCGGGTTATCAAATATTTTTTTCTAGTGCAGCAGGCAAACACTTAGATAGTTGTTTTTGATGCTTTAAGGCAAGTGCTGCACCGACGTTACTCACTTAACACTACCCAGGAGGTGCCTGTAGCTTGAAGATAGTTAATGAACGCGGTGTAAAAATACCTCCGCATCTCTCTACGATCATTAAATCGGGGGCTACGATTTTTAAAGTGGAGTCGAACTACACCACAAACACCCATGCCACCACCCGGGATTCAAACCGAAGCCTCAGGTACTGAGCGCCAAAGTGCTAGCCACTTGGCAATTCAGGCCCTTCGGTTATGAAATAATAATATGCAAGATAAAAATGTTGAGTTATTGAAAAAAATCAGTAAAATATTACGAACATTTTTTGTCCATAAATAGCAAATACATCAAAGTAACATTATGCCCTATCACAATGGATGTAGAAATTAAATTCAAAAATAACTCGAAAACTTCAAGTCAAAAATACAAAATCTCTACTTCCCCTTCTGTAAAGCAAGGCAGATGAAAATTAATTTCCTGACTTTTTTTTTTTTCTTTTATATTCAACCCAAAGACTGAGCAGGCCAGAAAAATATGAGCACGTCTAAACATTTTAGGGCGATCCAACCCCAGATAAGATTGAAGAAAAAGTTGATTGTAATTTATTCCCCACTACTGATAACATAGGCAGGAGATAAGACGGAACCACAAATAATATGAAACAGACTGAACTTCTACACTCAAACATAAAAAAGCTTCTTCTTATTAATGGTTCTCGTAAAATTGATTGTTTAAAAAAAAAAAAAATGCCGTTTCCCTTATTTTATTGTGCTTTATAGTTTTATAGACAAATAATTTCTGGAAGTTTGAATAATTTGGCTTTCAAGTCAAAATAATTTTTATATATATTGCCAGCATTAGTATTGTATGCAAGAGGATTTTTAACATCAAAGTTCATTCGGAGTTTTCGTACCCTCATTCCTAGTTTTCAGTGAAATGAAATTATTGAAGTATGGATAACTGTAGTAATAGTTAGTCATAATTGTAATATTTTGTAATAGTAAGTCAAGTAACCGACTATATGTAGTAATAGTAAGTCAAAGTAAGCGACTATATGTAATAATAATAAGTCAGCAACTAATTAACTTTATAATAGTAAGTCAATTAACCGACTAACTATAGTAATAGTTAGTAAGCAACTAATTAACTTTTGTAATAGTAAGTCAAGTACAAGACTAACTGTAGTAATAGTAAGTCAAGTAACCGACTAACTGTGGTAACAGTAACTCAGCAACTAATTAACTTTGCAATAAAGTAAACTAACAAACTAACTGTAGTAATAGTAAGTCAGCAACTGCCTAACTGCAGTACTAGTTAAGTTAGCAACTAATTAACTTTGCAACAGTAAGTCAACTAACCGACTAACTGTAGTAATAGTAAGTCAACTAACCGACTAAATGTAGTAATAGTAAGTCAACTAACCGACTAACTGTAGCAATAGTAAGTCAGTAACTTTGTAATAGTAAATCAACTAACAGATTATTCATAGTAATAGTAAGTCAACTAACCGACTAATTGTAGTAATAGTAAGTCACCTAACCGACTAATTGCAATAATAGTAAGTCGACTAACAAACTAAATGAAGTAATAGTAAGATAACTAACCGACTAACTGTAGCGATAGTAAGTCAACTAACCGACTAATTGCAGTAATAGTAAGTCGACTGAGAGACTAAATGTAATAATAGTAAATCTACTAACCGACTAATTGTAGTAATAACCAAAAATACAAAATCTCTCCTTCATATTTCTGTGGCAAGCAATTGAGATGAAAATTAATTTCCTGACTTTTTTTCCTTTACATTCAACCCAAAGTCAGAGCAGGCCAGAAAAAATATGACCACATCTAAGCAATGTAGAGCGATCCGACCTAAGATAAGACTGAAAGAAAGATGATTGTAATTTATTCCCCCGCTGATAACACTTAGGCAGGAGATAAGACGGAACCACAAATAATATGAAACAGACTGAACTTCTACACTAAAAAATAAAAAGTATGCTTCTTATTAATGGTTCTCGTAAAAATTATTGTTTTGAAAAAAATGCTGTTTCCCTTATTTTATTCTACTTTATAGTTTTACACACAAATAATTTCTGGAATTTTTAATAATTTCGCAAATAGGGCTTTTAAGACAAAATAATTTATATATATTGCCATCATATGTAAGTGGATTTCTAACATCAAAGTTCATTCTAGTTTAAATTCACAGTTTTTAGTGCAATCAAATTATTGAAGTGTGGGTATTCGGCTAACTGTAGCAATAGTAAATCAGCAACTAATTACCTTTGTAATAGTCCACTAACCGACTAACTGTAGTAATAGTAAGTTACCTAACCGACTAACTGTAGGTTTTTATAATAAAAAAAGCTTTTATTTTATATCATATAATATAAAATTATAAGAATATTTTTATAATCTACAGTTTTATTACGATCGAAATGGGCCTGAATGGCCAGAGCTCTGGCTCCTGGTACCATAGGTTTCGGGTTCGAGTCCCGGTGGTGACATGGATGTCTGTAGTGGTTCAGAATCCACTTTAAACCGTAGGTCCCGGTCTAACAGGATAGTAGAGCGTTGCATGGGTAATGTTACTCCGCGTCCTTAGCTAATCTTCAAGCTGCACGCACCTCCTGGGAGTGTTGAGTGAGGGGACGTCGGTGCGGCGCTTGCCTTAAGGCATCCAAGACAACTGTCTAAGTGTATGCCAGCTACATTAGAACAAAAAAAAAAAAATTATTATGGAAAGTTTTTAAATGTTATTTTAATTGATTTGTTAAGATGCATTAAATGTCTAACCTTCGATAGTAAAATAAGCAGTTAATGTGTTTGCATTCATTATCATAAAAATTTTGAAATTCAATACACAATTTCTGTGGTAATTTACTAATGCGCGTATTTTAATCAAAATCATGGAAACTGGACAGGAGAAAATGAAGTTCCCAAGACTTAAGAAATGAGAAATGCCTGACTGTGCTTACGGAAAGGCCTTTATTAGAAGGAAATCTCAAGGTCAAATAACGGTTGAGATTTGAAGGAGATCTCTGTCATTGAATGTTATCTTTTCGGAATCTTGTACATCAGCAGAAAATTTTCGTACATTTTAAATAATATTTTGTCTCCATTAATCGCTCAAGAAGACAAAAGATTAATATTTTAACCGAAAGATTAAACTTGAACTTACATTGCAGTTAATTTACATAAAATTAATTAATTTGTATTAATTGATTGTTATTAATTTATGAAGTGTATTTTACGAACTTATTTAAAAAATAAGTTCGTAAAATACATCTATAAGGATATCATAACTTTATGTAAAAGAGAACATATCTTGATGTTTATCGTCTACAATATTACAATACTACTACTGAAATGGAAAACTTAAAATTAAATTATTCTCACATATTGCATTCAAGTTTAGATTAGAATTTTAATTTTTAATGATTACCTAAATAATAATTTTTCTATTTCTCTTAAAATAACATTTACCCTTGATGATTATTATAAATAATACATACTATTAACAATAAATGAATAATAATAAATATAATAATGTTTTTGAAAGAATGCTGAACAATATAACTTAAGAACATTCGTCATTAGAATAGAAGATAAATAAATGGCAGATTCAGCGTTACCCAAGGTGCCCCCAGAGGCCTTTTTTATACTACCATATAATATACACACTCCTAAGCGTGACATAGGAAGGTCACACTCTTTCGCTTTCAACCAAGTCACACCGCCCTCTCTACCTATAGGCTAATTTTCACCCATGGGTTTTTTTCCCTAATAAAAATTGTCTAGCTCATATCTATTCTTAATGTTTCCGTTTTTATAGGATATTAAGAAATCAATTTATGCTCCTCTTCGTAGTTAATTCTAATATTAGTGCGCACTGTAGTTTAAATTAATGTTTAATGTTAATATTATGTATCCAAATCAATAATACTATGCTTTTACTTTTTGGCGAATTTAACGAAAAGCAGTCCTAAAGTAAAAAATGATTAATGGATGATCAGGTTAACCGTAATTGACTGCAAATAAATTCAAGCCCCAAAGTATTGATAGCTGGACTAATAGTAAGAGGTAACGGGCACAGCAAATGTGCAGCAGTGTTAGGATGGCGTCCTATGCAGTCATCGCTTTCAGAAAAACGCAGATACTCGATTGCAACAGAGAGGCGTGTGTGATGCCATACGGCAAGCCTTTGCAAATCGAATGAAAAATCAAGTCGTTCTTTTAAAATTTTAGAGAGGTAATGCATGGTGAAGGGAGGACATGGCATTTGCGTATGTATGGATAATAATGGGAGGACATTGCATTTGTATAGGAGAAGAACGGAAGACATTTACTCCTTTAACATTTTTAAGCCTAAGCCCTTCCATAAGGCGATGACTATCCTTCAACACCCATCAGTGAGCTGTTAATTTTAAACAAGAAGCTCATTGATGTACAGCAAAAAGAAAAAAATTGAGAACATTGGATAAAATTTCAAGAACAGTCATTCTTTTCAGAGGAGGATATACCCTAAATCAGTTTATGCTCCTATTCGTAACTAATTTTTATATTAGTGCTTACTTAAGTTTAAATTGGTGTGTAATGTTAATATTATGTGTATACTTGTACCACCCAAATCAATAATACTATGCTTTTATTTTTAGCGAATTTTACGACATGAGCTATCAGCTCAGCTGTGACTCTAATTCGTTTGTCTGTTTTCGCTGTTGACGTGTTCAACTCATAAGATTCCATAAATCACTCATCGAATTCTAGACAAATCTTTGAAAGGACCACAAACGCAATTTAAACCGTGATTTCCCAATCTTCTTACTTCTCAAATCCCCAAATCCGTTCATTGAGTGATGACACGGAACAAAAAAACCAACGCCCACCCTCCTTGACAGAAGGTCCGATAACAAAAGGAACATGTCACATTTCGCGTTGTCTTCTCTCCGAGGGACATTAAATTCAATCTTTCTTGCACGAGAGGACCCAACGACTCGGAAATGCGCGCTATCTCTCACTTCAAAAGTACCGACGTCTGACGTCAGTCCGGCGTTATCGTTCTCGTGCCCGGATGGGCACCAGAGTCCGGAACCAAGCGATCAGGGCAAGCGAAGATTGGGAGCTCTCCTTCTATCTTTGGACACTCTTCAAAGTGAGCAAATTGGTAGAAGTTGCGAAAGAGGGCATTTGTTCGAGTATTAATATTATTTCCTTTTCAACTTTAGGATCACTCGACTATCGTCGACTGGTATCGTCGTTAGAATTATTACATTTCAAATACTCTAAAGGTTATTTTTTACATTTCAAACACTCTAAAAAATTACACTTGAAACACTCAAAAGGTTATTCATTTCTTACTATTAGTTCACACACTCCCGATATTAATCTTGTTCAAATTTTCAATCGTTATTAAAATACTTTTTATTCGTCCACTCTTCTATACTATACTATACCCAATTTCTGAAAGTGGGAGTACATTAATGCTGCCAGCGGATTGTAGGTTGTCAATCTCTTTTTTTTTGTCCCGTTGATATTTTCTTTCCTTCAGTAGCATAAAGACGACAGAACCACTTCTCTGAACACTATTTTTAAATGAATGAAATGAAATCTAATTCGTTAAGTTATATTATAAATAAATGAGGTAATTGTTCAAGTGCTGTTTCTTTGATAAATTAAACAATAATGAATTTCAGGATAGTTAAAAATCTCATTTTTCAAAACTTTCTACTAAAAGAGTCAGGAGCATGGAGTAAGTATAAAAATCCAGCTCTCAAACTTTCTAAAAAATAAATTTTATTTTTCCAAAATTTTAAGAATCAATGTAAAAAATGGAATATCTGAAAGGCCATTCAATTGTATTCTTCCATAATACAGCCAGTACAGTTATTGCTTTAACAGCAAACCCAGTCAGTGTTGAGAGACTTTTCCCGATACTCCTGATTATTATTATTATTATTTTTCCAATGCAGCTGGCAAACAGACATGGACGTCTTTGGAGGCCTATAAGGGCTGCACCGATGTTACTCACTTTGCATTACCCAGGGGGCGCGTGTAACTTGATGGTAAGCCACGGACGCGGAGAAACAATGCACCCGCAGCGCTCTGGGATCCTATTAGGACCGAGACCTACGGCTTAGAGTGGATCACGAACCACTACAACACCCATGGGCAAAGCCGGGATTTGAGCCCGATACCTGTGGTACCGAATGCCAGAGCGCTAGCCATTCGGCCGTCAGGCACTACTTCTGATTATAACAAGCAATATAAAAATAAAAAAAAATTGAAGTCAATTCCTACTTTTTCACTCTATTGCAGAAAGTCCTTTATAAATAATTTTCATTCATTTTTTTAAGTTTATCGGGCGCCATCAATTGGCACATATATGCAACTTAAATCTAAACAAAACTAAAATGAATGAATTAAATTTAATAGATGAAGGAATATTTGAAAACACAGTATTAACATCCAGTGTCCTCTACCACAAGTTAAAAAAATGTATTTGAACTCGAGTGGATAAATAGAAAGTATTTAATGAACGACTAAAAATGTGAACAAGATATATATATATAGGGAAAAGTGTGAGCTAATAGGGAAGAGAATTGAAAAAACTGTCTGGAATCGACAATGAAAGATCGTATGGAACTATTATATTATTAAGAACAAAATAAAATTGAATATAGTACAAATAGAGCATATTTGCCTTTAAAATATACAGTTTTCTTTTGCTTGTTTTAAGCTATTCTATAACTACTTTGACGGCTGTTCATTTTGATAGCAAATATGTATCAAGAATTTCTTTATGTTTGTGCAATTACTGTACCCATAAAGTTGAAAATAAATATTTTGTTTTGCGAAAGTTGTTTGTACAAATGTGTATTCAATTTTTTTTAATCTAATGCAGCTGGCAAACACTTAGACAGTTGTCTTGGATGCCTTGAGGCAACTGCTGCACCGACGTCACTCACTTAGCACTACCCAGGAGGTGCGTGTAGCTTGAACATAAGCTACGGACGTGGAGTAACACTAACCCCGCAATTCTCTACGATTTTATTAGAACCGGGACCTACAGTTTAAAGTGGATTCCGAACCAATACAAACATCCATGGCACCACCGGGACTCGAACCAGAAACCTGTAGTACCGAGCGCTAACCACTCGGCAATTCGGGCCTATGTGTGTTCAATAAAAATAACTATTTATTAAAAAATATCCATAAAAAATAGTTATTTTTTAAATGTTCTTCTCAAATTCTTCTCAATCCAATAGTAAAGATCCTATCATGAAAAATTACGGGAAAATGTCAGAAGTCGGTAGCTTAGGGTACCTCGAGAATCAGTGGTTAAGCTGAACCTGGGCTCATCAGTCGCCCACTGATCTCTCGAAATTCTTCCTATAATAAAACTATACTAAAAACGAGATCTCCTGTGCCTATGTACAACTACCACTACTACACATTTGTGCCAAGAGCTGAGTTGCCCCTTTACAGTTTGGGAGTGATGTGGATGAGAAGAAGTCTGATTGGTATCTATGACGCTATACAATCATGTTAAAACGGAACCTACGGTTTAAGTGGATTCCGAACAACTACAAACATCCATGGCACCGCCGGAACTCGAACCCGAAACCTGCGGCACCGAGCGCCAGCCACTCGGCCATTCAGGCCCCTAATCATTCAATTATAATTTGTTGTATACATACACATGAAAATGCTATGTTTTATAAGAAATAAATGGAGAAAAAGATAATTGTTCATTTGTCCTTCAACTCTTGCATTCATCCCGAATCAATCCATTGCCAATTGTTGTTGTTGTTCTAATGCAGCTGACAATACAGAGACAGTTCATCTTTAAGCCATAAGCAAGGACTGCACCGACGTTAACACTACCCAAGGGGCACGTGCAGCTTGAAGATGGGCTACAGAGGCGAGTAACACTACCCCAGCATCGTTCTACGATCATTAGACAGGGAACTATGGTTTAAAGTAGATTCCGAACCACTACAAACATCCAAGGTACCGCAGGGACTGGAACGAAACCTGTGGAACCTGTGGTGCCACTCGGCCATCAGGTCCCTAAAATCTAAGACCTCAGAACTAAATTATCTAAACCTTCATATTTTCAAATTAGTTCTATTAAGAGAAATTTTAAAAAATAGTTATTACCTAGATTTGAAAAAGTAAATATGATAGCCACTCTGTCATTCAGGCCCCCTATATCAATAATAATAAAAATTAAATAATTTACACCTATTATCAAGAAAGCATTAATATGTTTGCGTGATTTTTTGTAAGTATACCTTTTCCTTTAATGAAACGAAGTCAATTGTCGTCCAGATGTTCCATACTTTATCTACATCATAAACAAAGCATGCGATGGATGCGTTTGTGTGCTCTCCTGAACCAACCCGCATAATATAGGTATCTTTGCACTTCTCAATTGGTGCCATGACAACATTAATCATGTAGAAGTTCTCGTATTGATAAGGTTAATAATGTATTTATTCGAGAGCGTGTTATTGGTTAATCGCGGTTCGACCACCAGATAGTGGGAGAAAGGGTGTAGCTCCGTTCAGTAACAATGGATCGAAAGATAAACCGATACATGGCCGAGCGGCAAATATTTTAACGACGCATATTGTTAAAACACAATAATTTCCAACACAATGCATCGCGTAAAACTGGAGCATGTGCAAAATCGTTTTCTGAAGTTTTGAATGCGCGGTTTAGTTGCGTGTTATTTAGAATTTTGTGAATAAGAATATTCAAAATAAAGCTTGAAATGGATACCCCATTCGTTTAGAAATATTTTAAGTGTGCTGTTTTTTATATAAATTATCAAGAAATTAATTATATTAATTGTTTATTGCTTCTTTAGTAAATAAGGTAAGTGTAAAAAAAATAATAAACATTTATTTTTCCCATCTAAATACTTTATTTCAATATATTAGTGATTCAAATTATAAAAATAAAGAAATAATTCAGTAAGAATTGAATTCCTGCATAACAAATTCCCAATATAATAAGAAATTACTCATTTAAACAAAAAAAAAAAATATATGTCTCCATTTTTAAGTGTCAAAAGAAAGTAATTTTGAATTTATGAAGTTTTATGTAATTTTGAATTAAATTAATTATTTCTTCTTGTGTTTCGTTTAAGTACTTGTAAGGAATTACACTATTACTAACGTATACAAATTAATTCCTTATTATCATTGTGTATTTATTATATATTAAAGGGTTTAGTATACGTAAAATAAGTGTTTGTTTTCTAAGGAGTAATACATATTCCACGCCCAAATCACCGAATAACATTAAAAGATTCAAACTGTGTCCGTTCCTGTGATAAAAACAAATTTACAAAGACATCTGAAAATACATAAATTCCATCCTTTGGGCCATTTATTTTAATGGAAGAAAAACAGGAGCCCATACATGAATGAAGTGGAGAAAAAAAATTATTTTGGGCTCACTGCTAAAACATCCTCCTGATATACCTTCTTATGATTTTGTACTTTTCCCATATGTGAAAAAGCGGCTAAAAAGATGCCAAGTTTTCGTCAGAAACAGAGTTAGCGTGAGCATGGAAAGAAATTTTTAATTTTTAAGTTTTTATAGAAGGCGTGGTTCAACGTATTGAACGTATTAAGAAATGCATTGAACACGCTGAAAAGCATTTTGGAATACAACAAAAATGATAAGCGACAACCTTTATCGAATGTGTGAGATAGTATCAATACTTCCTTACGTCCAGTTTTTTATATTCACTGTACAACGTTCTTGTCCTTGTGAATATTCTTTTGGTAAAAAAAGACAACATTAAGGCTAGATGAACTATTTTCTCTAATGCAGCTGTCAAATTCATAGACGTGTTTGGCGCGAATTCTTTTATCGATTTGGGGGCTAAGAACCATTGGAATTAATCTTAATCTTGTGTCTAGTTGTGAGAATTTGGGCTAGGCAACCATTTGCAATTGAGGCTACTTCATAATCTTGTATCGAGGTGGGATTTTTCTTCGTTGCATTTGCATGCTTTATTCATCTTTTAAGTACAGAATACTGTTTCTGTGTTCCGAATATCATGTCTCCCAAGTTATGGAGCTATTAAAGAAAAAATATGTCACTTTTTACTTTTTGCTCTGTAGTGTAGATAATTTTAAAAAGTATTATGTCATACAACAGAGCAGCTTAGTACATCAATTTCACCAAAATTCAAATTCAAAAAGACCCATTCTTTTATTTTATATTTTCATTTGATTTCTTGTTTCCTTGGTAACATTTTAAATTCCTCTCGATCAGCCAGTTTACTTTTTATTTCAATTCCTTCTTTTAGCTCACACATATATCTTGTTCAAATGTTCAATCGTTCATAAAATACTTTTTATTCATCCACTCGAGTTCAAATACATTTTTTTGAAACTTGAAGTGGACGACACTGGATGTGAATACAATTTTTTCAAATATTAATTCATTGATTTAATTGAATTAAATCATTTTTTTTTTTTAGATTTAAGTTGCGTGTATCTAATAATAAATGGCGCAGATGTAAGAGGAAAATTTCAACTTTATTTGTACAGGACTTTTCTGCAATAGAGAGAAAAAAAAAAATAGGAATTGACTTTAAAAAAAATTTTTTTATTACATTGCTTGTATTTCCTTTTACTTCAAAAATAGCATTTTGATTTATTTTTTGAACAATATTTTATTCGGTTAATTAACATTTCTTAACAAAAACAAATTTCACGTGACGCTTCTCAAAAGAGTAAGCAAAGAACCTTATTAATTTTCTTCCGAGGAATAAACACAATGCATCTTTGACACTGTCCAACAATCAAAATTGGTCAAGAGATTTACCAAGATAAATAAGATTTGGAATAAACCTCTCTGCTCGGAAATTTAAAACTTTTCTTTGGCAGTTTATTTATTTGATTACAAATACCCAGTTGGAAAAATTCTGCACCACCATTAACGTTCGAAATTAATTTCCCCGCGTTTGAACGACGAATGAAACCATTCGCCCCAAAAATTTATTCAAATTATATTATTATCCCAAACAACCAAAACGCTTTAATACTTTCTTTCCTTTTTTTTTTATTTATTTATTTATTTATTTATTTTAGTCCCAGTAAGATTCTGTTCTTTATGTCAGAAAGAATTGGAGAAATACAACTTTTAATTCTTTAAAAAAAAAAAAAAAAAAAAAAAAAAAATTTTTTTTTTGGTCCGTCATGTTCGTTTAATTGAATTCTTTTGATTCAATTAGGTTGTATCCAGCAATGAATCGCATTAAAATTTTCTGGGCGTAACTCGTTCTCCTGGACTCGTTCGAATAATCAATTATACAAGGGTAATCAAATTACAAGCGTCGTATAATCAGCAGTGATAATCGCCTCGCGAGAATATTTGTTGGCTCGCCATAACAATAACATCTTCTGTGTGTTTTTAATTGCCCCAAAACATCATGCGACAAAATGCACGGAAAGAATTTAGATCAGTCAAAAATTGTAGAATCAGTCACATGATACTTGCTGAAAGTTTTTTTTCTTTTCTGTTTTTTAACATTTCATTTATTTTAATCCATTCAATTTTTTCACGTTAATTTAAATATTCAAATGACAGACATTCAAATTTCGCTATAAAAAGCATATGCATACTATGATATGCATTATATGCTTACAAACAAGTAACATAACAAAAAATTTTAAGTCCATTCCCACTTTTTTTTTTTCCACTATATTGCTTAAAGTCCTTTATAAGTAATTTTCATTCATTTTTTTATGTTAGAAAAGAATTCTCTCTCTCTCTCACTTACACACTTTCCATCTCTCTCACTTATTTATTCGCATGTTTCATTTCCCATTTTGTTCCCTCCTCGACTCAGACTAGAACGCACAATGAAAAAGGAATCTGAAAAAAAAAAATCTACACGCTTCGCCATTGACGGTATTCCTAAATTTATATACTGCTAAATATCTTATACAAAAGAAATTTTTTTTTCTCCCCTATAAAACTAAAATGAATTAATGAATGACTTAATATTTCAAAAAAACTGTATTCCCATTCAGTGACATCCACTACAAGTTTAATAAAAATATATTTGAACTTGTGTGGAGGAATCAAAAAGTATTTTATTAATGCTTAAAAATGTGAGCAAGCAAGATATATAAATATCTATAGTGAGAGTGTGAACTAATAGTAGAAATTGAAAAAATATATCACTTTTAGTTTCTGCTTTGTAGTGTAACTAATTTTTAAAATGTATTATATGTCATACAATTGAGCAATTTAGTCTTCAGCAAAATTCAAATTCAAAGTGACCCATTTTTTTTATTCGATTCCAGGTTTTAATAACATCTTAAATTCCTCTCAATCAGCTGGCTTAATCTTTTTTTTTCTTCCTTTCATTTAAAAACTAGCATTTTGAATTATTTTTTTCACAATCTTTTATTTGGTTAGTTAACATTTCATAATGAAACAAATTTCTTGTGAAGCTTCTCAAAAGAGTCTAATGTTGGCTAATATTATTCAATTCCTACTATTAGCTCACATTCTCCCTATATATATCTTGTTCAAATTTTCAATCGTTCATAAAATACTTTGTATTCATCAACTCCGGTTCAAATATATTTTTTGGAACTTGTAGTGGATGACACTTGAAGTTAATACAGTTTTTCAAATATTAATTCAGTAATTAAATTTAATTAATTCATTTTAGTTTTATGTGGGAGAAACTCTTATATGAGATATTTAGCAGGATATAAATTTAGGAATCAATACCGTCAGTGGCGAAGCGTGTAGATCGCTGGAAAATTTTTTTTCATTTTGGGTTCTGGTCTGTCAAGGAGCGAACAAAATGGAAAATGAAACGTGTGAGTAAATGAGTGAGAGACGGAAAGTGTGTATGTGATAGAGAGAGAATTTAAAAAATGGATCAAAATTATTTATAAAGATCTTTCTGCAATAAAGTGAAAATAAAGTAGGATTTGACTTTTAAAAAAATTTTTTTTTATATTAGTTGTTTTTCCTTTCACTTTAAAAGTAGCATGTTGATTTATTTTTTAAACAATCTTTTATTGGGTTAAATAACATTTCATAATAAAACAAATTTCACGTGAAGCTTCTCAAAAGAGTAAGTAAAGAGGTTTCCAGTCTTATTAATTTTATCCCGAGGAGTAACACACAATGCAGTTTGGCACTGCCCAACAATCCAAATTTGTCAAGAGATTTACCAAGATAAATAAAATTTGGAATAAACTCTCTGATGCTTGGGAATTTAAAAATTTTCTTTGGCAGTTTATTTATCTGATTACAACACCCAGTTGGAAAAATTCGGCACCACCATTAGTGTTCGAAATTAATTTCTCCGCGTTTGAACGACGAATGAAACCATTCGCATTGAAAATTTATTCGAATTAAATTATTATTCAAAACAACAACAACCAAATCGCTTTAATGATTTCCTTTTTAAATTATTTATTTATTTATTTTTTGCAGTCTCAGTAAGATTTTGTTCTTTCTGCGAGATTGAATTGGAGAAATACAACTTTTAATTCTTTTTTAAAAATATTCTTTTGTGTCCGTCATGTCCGTTTTAATTGAATTCTTTTGATTCAATTAGGTTGTATCCGGCAATGAATCGCATTAAAATTCTCTGGACGTAACTCGTTCTCCCAGACTCGTTCGAATAATCAATTATGCAGGGTAATCAAATTACAAGCGTCGTATAATCACCAGTGATAATCGCTTCGCATGAATATTTGTTGGCTCGCAATACCAATAACATCTTTTGTGTATTTTTAATTGCCCCAAAACATCATGAGACAAAGTGCACGGAATGAATTTAGATGAATCAGAAATTGTAGAATCAGTCATGGAAAACGTGTTAAAATCTTTTTCGTTTTTCCACATTTCATTTTTTTAATCCATTCAAATTTTTTCACGTTCATTTAAAATTTCAAATGAAAGGCATTCAAACTCCACGATGAAAGGTCTTACGATGATACCACTGTGTCCCAAAAAGGAAGGCCCATTTTCAATTTAAAATTCCTGGGGCTTACGGAATTTCGTTTTTTTTTTTTTTTTTAGGTTGCTGCCTCTGTCCTTGTTTTCTGTGTGAAATTTCATGTCAAAATATTCATGAGTGATTGAATTGCGCTTGGCTTTGGGAAACACTAAAACTGATTCCATCGATTTTTGAAATGTTCGCATTCATTGAGCAAAAAGACTTGCATTCAATTTTGTTTGCGGAAACGTATAGAATGTCGCAGAAGGCAATCGGTGAGCATTCCTATATCGGAAAGAAATGTTTACAAGTGGTTTAAACAGTTCAGAGAAGGCAGAGAATTGAAGATGAAGATCGCTCTGGTCGACCTTCCAACACTACCGACGAAGCTCCTGTCCGAAAAATAAAGATTTGGTGCTAGAAAACCATCGAATTACAATTAGAGACTTTGAGGGGGATGTTGGAATTTAAAAAGGATCGGTCCATTCCATTTTGGGCTTGAAACGCGTCAAATCTCGATGGGTACCGAAAACCCTGAATGCGCCAGCTCACACTGCATGGATTCTTCGTGACTTTTTCGCCCAAAATTACACCCATATCGTTCCACAACCACCGTAATCCCACCGTGCGACTTCTGGTTATTCCCTAAACTCAAAAGTCCACTCCGGGGACGCCGTTTTGAATCGATTGAAAGAATTCGACGTGAATCTGCGTGCGCTTTGAAGGCCATCCCTGCCGCTGACGTTTTAGCATGCATTGGAGATTGGCAAAAAAAGTTGGCATGAGTGCATTGTGTACGGAGGGGATGACTCTGAAAGCGATGAAATAAATGTGGAAGAATAAATAAAGAGTTTAAAAAAAATTGGGCACAGTAGTAAACTGGGTATTTTTTTTTTATACTTCCAGACTAGTCTACCAGAGCTTCTCTATCTTCAATGAAATACCCTACATTTTATGAGCTTCTTTAATCTTGTTACTTCACTTTAGAACTCCATTGAAAATAGAAATAGTTTACAGAACCAAATGTAAAAACTAGAAGTAACAATTCTTATAGAAACGCAATTTTTCCGCCTAAAGAACTTTCCTTATCAATATAAATAAATAAATAAATACAAACTTCATAATGCTTCAAAAAAAAAAAAAAATGTTCTTTCTTCAGCAAATAGATCAACCATGAAACGAACAAAATCACTAATCAAATAATTTCAAAAAAGATGTCAAACTTTTCAACATTCAAATTGAATTTTTTTGAGAATTCAAAAACTTTTCTTCAAGGAAGAAGAACGATCTTGAAGCCTCGTCAAACCAAACAACAACAGATCTTTTACTTTAATCCAACATAGATTCCAAACATTCCTGTTAAGTCTTGCGTTTAAAACTCACAAATAAGGATCAAATAAGGGGACTCTTTTATTTATTTATGTTTATCATTACCCATTCCTGTCCAACGTATCTGTCATCATTTATTTCAAAGAATACAAGACAATTTGTTCCTTTCTCTTTCTATTCCTTCTCTTCAACAAGAAAAAAAAGAAGCAAGCACACGACAAAAATTCTAATAAATCGCACAAACTTCTTTAATTATCGATTCACAGCCTGGGGAATACGATACCGATACAAAAGAAACATAAAATATCGATTATTTCCGCCCTGATGACTCGGCAATAAACGTGCGCTATCTGGCCAGCCCTAGAGCGGGTCGAAATAACAGAGAAGAAGAAATACGCTAACAATTTGGCTCGTTTGATCATGATGTATGTTTCCCCTGGGATGCTTATCTAAAAAAAAAATAAAGAAACGCGAAAAAGTATGCGACTCGTAACTCGAGGGATTTTTAGTCCTAAATTCAAAATATAACGAGGAAGTATACATCAATACTTTATGGACGTGGGATGTGTAGAAATATATTGGCCTTCCATTTTTGCTTTTTACTTCGCGGCAGCCTTTATGAGGGCCTCTTTCCTTGGCCCTTTATGTGAAACTTTATTTTAAAAATAAACTATATTCTGCTTTATAACTATTTTTTATAAATACTTAAAAACTTTATAAATAAATATATATTAGATCAATCATATTGAAAAATTAGTTTCGAAATAAATTTAATTACAAAAAAAAGTAATATAAATTTTTTTTTTTTCACTATTACTGCAGAAAAGTCCTTTACAAATAAAGTTGAAATTTTCCTCTTACATCTGGCGCCTATTGGTAGATACATGCAACTTAAATCTAAAAAACTAAAATGAATTTATTAAATTTAATGAATGAATTAATAGTTGAAAAAATGTATTAACATCAAATGCCATCCACCACAAGCTTAAAAAATGTATTCGAACTCGAGTGGATGAATAAGAAGTATTTTATGAACGATTAAAAATTACAACAAGATATAGAAATGTAACGGATAGTGTGAAATAATTAATAGTAGGAACTGAAAAAAATATATCACTTTTTACGTTTTCTCTGTAGTGCAGCTAATTTCAAATTGTATTATATGATATTCAACTAAGCTACTTAGTACATCAATTTCACCAAAATTCAAATTAAAAAAACCCATTGTTTATTTTTTATTTGATTCCTTGTTTTAATAACATTTTAAATCCTCTCAATCAACCGGCTTACTCTTTTTCAATTCCTACTATTAGTTGACACTCTCCCTATATATATCTTGTTCACATTTTCAATCGTTCATAAAATACTTTTTGATTCCTCCACTGAAGTACAAATACATTTTTAAACTTGTATTGGATGACGATGTGAATACATTTTTTTCAAATATAAATTCATTCATTAAATTTAAATAATTAATTTCAATTTTTTTAGATTTAAGTTGCATGTATCTACCAATAGATGGCGCCAGATGTAAGAGGAAAATGTCAACTCTATTTATAAAGGACTCTCTGCAATATAATGAAAAAAAATAGTAGGAATAGACTTAAAATTTTTTTTTTTATATTACTTGTTAACTTTTCCTTTAAAACTAGCATTTTGAAACAATTTTAGGACAATCTTTTATTCGGTTAATTAACATCTCATAATAAAAACAAATTTCACGTGAAACTTCTCAAAAGAGTAAGTTAAGAGTGTTCTAGTCTAATTAATTTTCATCGAAATAATAACAACAATGCAGCTTTGGTGCTGTCCAACAATTCAAATTTGCCAAGATATTTATCAGGATAAATTAAATTTGGAATAAACCCTCTTTGAGATGAGCTTGCTTGGGAATGTAAAACTTTTCTTTGGCAGTTTATTTATTTGATTACAAACACCCAGTTGGAAAAATTCTGCACCACCATTAATGTTCGAAATTAATTTCCGCGTTTGAACGAACGAATGAAACCATTCGCCGGAAAAATTTATTCAAATTAAATTATTATCCCAAGCAACAACAACCAAAACGCTTTAATGCTTCTGCCCTTTTTATTTAGTAATTTATTTATTTTTGCAGTCCCAGTAAGATTGTGTTCTTTCTGTCTGAAGTAATTGGAGAAATACAACTTTTAATTCCCTTAAAAAAATCTTACTTTTTTTTTTTTTTTTTTTCTTTTGGTCCCTCATGTACGTTTTAATTGAATTCTTTTGATTCAACTAGGTTGTTTCCAGCAATGAATCGCATTAAAATTCTCTGGCGGTAACTCGTTCTCCTGGACACGTTCGAATAATCAATTATGCAGGGTAATCAAATTACAAGCGTTGTATAATCAGCAGTGATAATCGCTTCGCATGAATATTCGTTGGCTCGTCACAACAATAACATCGTCTGTGTGTTTTTAATTGCTCCAAAACATCATGCGACGAAGTGCACGGATTGTATTTAGAAGAGTCAAAAATTGTAGAATCAGCCACATCAAATTGTTAAAAGCTTTTTTTCATTTTCTCACATTTCATTTTTTTTTTTTTTTAATCCATTCAATTTTTTTCACGTTAATTTCAAATTTCAAATGAAAGACATTCAAACGTCACGATGAAAGTCTTACTATGATATGCAATTATCTTTTCTTACAAAAAAGTAAATATTTCTTGGGATGTAATCTTAATAGTAATTACGTTTAGCAACATGCAACATTTTTTTACTACACAGAAACACAAAAAAAACCCTTGTCTACCATGAGAGACTATCAACAACGAAGTTCTAAAGTGCGGAGAGAAAATTCCTTACACCGAAGTTCGGTTACAGTTAAGTGCAGTGGTAAAGAGTTCACGTGATAAATAATTCAAAAAGTTCTAGATATATACAGCTTTCATGACACATCTAGTTTTTCTTTTAATATCGTATTATCTAAAATTGTAATGATCAAAAATTAGAATTCTTCATATTGCAATTAATATTTCTCCTAAATGGCATTTCCTACCCTATGAAGCCAGCCTTTTCGAATCCGTCCCATTAGACCCACCTTTTTTTTTTACACAACTGGATTTTGGATTTCAATTATATTTTGTCTTGACAACCTCAACCGTTGAACATGAATGCCTTTAACAATCCTAATTTTCTTTTACTCTACCTCATTTAATTATAAACTGCGCATTTTCTTTTTCAATTCCTTGTATTAGTTCGCGCTCTCCTATATACGTTTATATATCTTGCTCAAATTTTCAATCGTCCATAAAATACTTTTTATTCCTCCACTCAAGTTCAAGTACATTTTTGAAACTTGTAGTGGATGGCACTGGATGTTAATACAGTTTTTTTAAATATTAATTCATTCAATCAATTTGATTAATTCATTTTAGTTTTTTTAGTTTTAAGTTGTATGTATCTACCAATAGATGGCGCCAGATGTAAGAGGAAAATTTCAACTTTATTTGTAAAGGACTTTTCTGCAATACAGTGAAAAAAAGTGGGAATTGACTTTAGATTTTTTTATTTTTATTTTACTTGTTTTATTTTGTATTTTATTCCTTCTTTTAAATCAGCCGGCTTACTCTTTTTTTCCTTTTACTTTGAAAGTAGCATTTTGAATTGTTTTTGGACACTCTTTTATTCCGTTAATTAACATTTCATAAAACAAATTTCATGTGAAACTTCTCAAAAGAGTAGGCAAAGAGATTTATATTCTTATTAATATTCTTCCGAGGAATAAACACAATGCATTGGCACTGTCGAACAATCCAAACTTTTTCAAGAGATTTACCAAGGTATATAAAATTTGGAGCGAACCGTCTCTGAGAGGCTCTTACTTGGGAATTTAAAACTTTTCTTTGCTTCAGTTTATTTCAATTCCTTCTATTAGCTCAAGTTCTCCCTATATATATCTTGTTCAAATTTTCAATCGTTCATAAAATACTTTTTATTCATCCACTCCAGTTCAAATATATTCTTTTTTAAACTTGTAGTGGATGACACTGGATGTTAATGCAGTTTTCAAATATTAATTAATGAATTAAATTAAATTAAATCATTTAATTTTTTTTTAGATTTAAGTTGTATGTATCTACCAATAGATGGCGCCAGATGTAAGAGGAAAATTTCAACTTTATTTGTAAAGGACTTTACTGCAATACAGTGAAAAAAAGTAGGAATTGACTTAAATTTTTATTTATATTACTTGTTTTCCTTTTACTTTAAAAAAGTAGCATTTTGAAATAATTTTTCGGACACTATTTTATTCGGTTAATTAACATTTCATAACAAAACAAAGTTTATGTGAAGCTTCTCAAAAGAATAAGCAAAGAGTTTTCTAGTTTTATTAATTTTATCCCGAGGACTAAACATAATGCAGCTTTTGTGTTGTCCAACAATCCGAAATTGTCAAGAGATTTACCAAGATAAATAAAATGTGGAATAAAACCTCTCTGCTTGGAAATTTAAAACATTTCTTTGCTGGTTTATTTATTTGATTACAACACCCAGTTGGAAAAATTCTGCACCACCATTAAAATTGAAAATTAATTTCCCCGCGTTTGAACGACGAATGAAACCATTCACCTAGAAAAATTTATTCAAATTAAATTATTATCCTTAACAACAACAACCAAAACACTTTAATGCTTCTTTCCTTTTTGTTTATTTATTTATTTGTTTTTTGCAGTCCCAGTAAGATTTTTTTTTTTGTCAGAAGGAATCGGAGAAATACATCTTTTAATTCTTTTTAAAAAAAATATTCTTTTTTTTTTTTTTTTGTGTCCGTCATGTCCGTTTTAATTGAATTCTTTTGATTCAATTAGGCTGTATCCAGCAATGAATCGCATTAAAATTCTCTGGCGGTAACTTGTTCTCTTGGACTCGTTCGAATAATCAATTATGCAGAGTAATCAAATTACAGGCGTCGTATAATCAGCAGTGATAATCGCTTCGCATGAATATTTGTGGGCTCGCCATAACAATAACATCTTTTGTGTATTCTTAATTGCTCCAAAACATCATGCGACTAACTGCATGGAAGGAATTCAGTTGAATCATAAATTGTAGAATCAGCCACATGAAAATTTTTAAAAGCTTTTTTTTTCGTTTTGCCGCATTTCATTTTTTTAATCCATTCAATTTTTTTTTTCATGTTAATTTCAAATGAAAGACATTCAAACTTCATGATGAAAGTAAAGATGTACTATGATACTACTGTGTCCAAATAGTATGAATAATTTTCAATTTAAATTAAAATTCCCAGGGCTTATGGGCTTTCAAATTTTTTTTTTTTTTTTAAGTTGCTGGCACTGTCCTTGACATCAGTGTGAAATTTGACGTCAAGATATTCATTAGTGTTTGAGTTACGCTTGGCTTTGTGAGACTCTTTGAAGACGAAGATCCCTCTAGTCGACCCTCCACCTCAACCGACGAAGCTCACGTCCAAAAGATTAAAGATTGGATGCTTGCAAACCGTCGATTTACAATTCGAGACCTTGATGATGATGTTGGAATTTCAAAGGATCCGTCAATTCCATTTTTTGCCTCAAACGCGTTCAATCTCGATAGGTACCGAAATCACTGAATGCGCCAGCACACACTGCATTGTATTTGATTTGATGAAACCTAAGTTTACCTGTGCGTTGCGTTCATTACCAATCTCCATTTGCAATTAAGCATACGACAAGAAGTAATTTTACCCTCGTAAATATGAAGTAAAAAATACAACAAAAATCAATGTCTTCATGAAGGCATTTAATAAGCAACAATTATTCTTTACTTATAAAATCAAATGTTTTCACGAAATTATTAATATCTGCATCATTTAGCGTGTTACTTATAAAAAGTCCATAAACAAGTAATGTAAAAAAAAAAAGTTTTTAAAGTCAATTCCTACTTTTTCTTGCACTCTATTGCAGAAAGTCCTTTATAAATCATTTTCATTCCTTTTTTTTAAGTTAGAAAAAAATTCTTCTCTCACACACACTTTCCATCTCTCTCACTCATTTAGTCACGTGTTTTATTTTCCATTTTGTCCCCTCCTTCACTCAGACTAAAACCCAGAATGAAAAAAGAATCTGAAAAAAAAAATTGTTTCCAGCGATCCACACGCTTCGCCGCTGACTGTATTTATTCTTCAATTTATATCTTGCTGAATATCTTATATAAGAGAATTTTTTTTTTTTCTCCCTTATAAAACTAAAATGAATTTATGAAATTTAATGAATAAATTAATATTTGAAAAAAAACTGTTTTAACATCAAGTGTCATCCACTACAGATGTCATCCACTACAAAATATAATAAGTTAAAAAAAATGCTTTTGAACTCGAGAGGATGATCAAAAAGTATTTTTTGAACGATTGAAAATGTGAACAAGATATATATAGGGAGAGTGTGAACTAATAGTAGGAATTGAAAAAAATATATCACTTTTTACATTTGGACTGTAGTGTAGCTAAGTTTACTTTTGTATTATTTGTCATACAACTAAGCAAATCAATACAGTAATTTCACCAACATTCGAATTCAAAAAGATTCATTATTATATTTTATATTTGATTCCAATTTTAATAACATTTTAAATACCTCTCAATCAACCGGCCTACTCTTTTTTTCAATTCCTTCTATTAGTTCCAATCACCCTATAAATATATCTTGTTCACCTTTTCAAACTTTCATAAAACACTTTTTATTCATCCACTCAAGTTTAAATACAATTTTTTTTTTTGACTTGTAGGGGATGACACTGGATGTTAATACAGTTTTTTTCAAATATTAATTCATTCAATAGATTTAATAATTTATTAATTTGAATTTTTTTAGATTTAAGTTGTAAGTATCTACCAATAGATGGCGCCGGATGCAAGAGAAAAATTTAAACTTTATTTATAAAGGACTTTCTGCGATATAGTGAAAAAAAGTTGGAATTGATTTAAAAAAATTTTTTTTTATATTACTTATTTATCCTTTCTGTTTAAAAGTAGAATTTTGATTTATTTTTAAGACAATCTTTTATTCGGTTAATTAACATTTCATAATAAAAAAATTTCATGTGAAACTTCTCAAAAGAGAAAGCACAGAGTTTTTCGAGTCTTATTAATTTTATAACAACAATGCAGCTTTGGTGCTGTCCAACAATCCAAATTTGTCAAGAGCTTTACCAGTGCTGCAGTTGATTAATTTAATTACAACACCCAGTTGGAAAAATTCTGCACCACCATTAACGGTCGAAATTAATTTCCCCGCGTTTGAACGACGAATGAAACCATTCGGCCGAAAAATTTATTCAAATTAAATTATTATCCCAAACAACAACAACAATCAAAACGCTTTAATGCTTTTCTTTAATTTTTATTTATTTTTGCAGTCCCAGTAAGATTTTGTTCTTTCTGTCAGAAGGAATTGGAGAAATATAATTTTAATTTTAAAAAAAAAAAATCTTCCTTTTTTTCGTATGTCATGTTCGTTTTAATTGACTTCTTTTGATTCAATTAGGTTGTATCCGGCAATGAATCGCATTAAAATTCTCTGACGTAACTCGTTCTCCTGGACTCGTTCGAATAATCAATTATGTAGGGTAATCAAATTACAAGCGTTGTATAATCAGCATTGATAATCGCTTCGCATGAATATTTGTTGACTCGTCACAACAATAACATCTTTTGTATGTTTTTAATTGCTCCAAAACATCATGCGACGAAGTGCACGGAATGAATTTAGATGAATCAAAAATTGTAGAATCTGTCACATGAAAATTGTAAAAAATTTTTTCGTTTTTAACATTTCTTTTTTTTTTTAATCCATTCAATTTTCTCACTTTAATTTAAAATTTCAAATGAAAGACATTCAAACTTCACATTTAGTCACATCTTATATAAGAGAAACTTTTTCCTATAAAACTAAAATGAATTAATTAAATTTACTGAATGAATGAATATTTGAAAAAAATATCTTCACATCCAGTGTCATCCACTGCAAGTTAAAAAAATGTACTTGAACTTGAGTGGATGAATCAAAAGTGTTTTATGAACGATTGAAAATGTGAACAAGATATATATAAGGAGAGTGTGAACTAATAGTAGGAATTGAAAAAAAGAAAACATTTTGCGATGTAATCTTAATAGTTATTAGTAATTGCGTTTAGCAACAAGCAAAATTTTATTACTTCCCTGGGGGTAGAAATTTTGCGTTGTAACGTGAGAAAGAGGGTTAGAATGCTTTTCGGGGTCTTGTTAAGAGAAACTGTCTCTTATTTGCGTACCGCATTAGAAAACCTTATTTATTCAAATTATTTTGAATTGGAACGTGATTGATGTGGAAATTTTTGTTTTGGTGTATTCTGGTTATTTTTGTTATCGTTCGATTTGTAGAGGACATCCTTTGGATGTCGACAGTCAGAAATAGTGTACCCCATCAATTCCAGTCGTTCTGTCATTTCCCGCTTGCTTAAGCATTATCAAAGTAATGGAAAATGTCACGAAGACCAGTAAATAAATGTCCAAGAGCCACATCTATTCAGGATCAATTCAAGCAGTGTAGCTACAAACTATTAACATACAGCTGCGTGCAGTTGAGCATTATGCAAAATGACCTGTGATTTCAGTTCCGTACACTACCTCTCACAGAAGAAGTTATTTGTGATATCAAAGAGATGAAAGTTTCAGGAAGAACAGTAAATGGGCAAAAAAAAAAGGCAACATCTAAAAAAAACTATTCAGGAAGTCACAGAAGAAGTCAGTTAAGCTGGGCTCGCAATGGACACAATATCAATGAAGCACAATATTGTATATATCCATGGATAATGCGCCCATTAAGCAATTGATATGGGCACAATATCAATCTCTTAATGGGAATAATATCAATGGAGTGCAATACAGCCCTGTGCATTGGGACATTTTCTCCCATAAAAACAGAATGAGAAATCATGGATGAAAGAACTAAATGAATATAGTGTGCAAAAATATCTCTATAACGCACTGCCTTCACAGTGAAACGAGGATGGATGAATAAGAATGCCGACAGCAGTGTTATTTACCGTCTTGAGTTTGACCTGCGAGCAGATTCAGACATTTACCTTACCCAATGTGAGGTCATCAAGGTGAGGTTGCACTGTTTGATGGTTTTGGTCGGGGATTGATGTCAGCTGGACAGCTCGTTCATCGTCACATCAACCGTCCAGCGACCTGTTAGTGTAGTGTGATAGAGAGATGTCATCTTTGTGACAAAGATGGCATCTCACTATCACACATACTAATCACTATACACTATATATATAGTGTTTAAGACCACGTGAAGAGTAATTAACATTTGCAATTTTCTTTCTTCAGATTCAAGGTTTAATCACTTTTGAGTTGTACACTGTAATCAATTTCAAAAGTTAAATTACTTAAAAACATTGACTCTTTTAACATGGACCCATTTTAACCATTCAGAATAATAGAAGAAATCTGGACAATTTTGATTTCGCCAATCTTTATCAAAATGAGATTCATAAAGGTTTTCGTCTTCATTGGCGACCTTCATTTAGCAACAACCAATTTTAGAACTCATTAAAAACACTAAAGAAAAGAAAGAAGGAAAACCGGTTGAATTCCCCGAAATCATGTGCAGATATCGATTAAGTATTTTTAAGGAAATTGTTAACTATTACTAATACTATTATACTCTGATTAACTATTTTTAACCCTCATAAAGTTAATTGTTCTTAATTAGAATTCTTTATAAAATTAAATTTAAAAAAAAGAATAACGACGTCAAATTTATAATTAAATGTATAAGAAGGCTTGAAATGCTGCCAGTTTGTATTTGATTGGATGAAACCTTAGGTTATTTGTGCGTTCATTATCAATCTCAAATAATTAGATATAAAGTAATTTTACTTTAGTAAATAAGAAGTAAAAAATACAACAAAAATCATTATGTTTTTATAAAGACATTTAATAAGCAACATTTATTCTTTACTTATAAAATCATATATTTTCACGAAAATATTAATATCTGCATCATTTAGCGTGTAACTCATTTAGCGTGTTTTTTTTTTTTTTATAATTTTAAACTCATATAATTTACTTTTGGCGTTATACGAGTAATTCACGATTTGAAAAAAGATTTAAAATACAGATATTTTATTATTTTTTTTTTTTTTTATTTAATTTATTTTGAATATGATTTATCTAAAATATATTTATTTATAAAGTTTATAAGTCTTTATAAACAATAGTTATAAAGCAGAAAATAGTTTATTTTTTTAAAAAGTTTCGCATAAATGTCTAAGAAAGGGCTTTTGTAACCGCTCTCATAAAGGCGCCGCGAAATAAAAGCAAAAATAGAAAAGCCGATATATTTTTAACCCAACCCACGTCCATAAAATATTGATGTATACTTCCTCGTTATATTTTGAATTTAGGACTAAAAATCCCCCTCGAGTTACGAGTCGCATACTTTTTCGCGCTTCTTTACTTTTTTTGTAGATAAGCAATCCCGGGGGAAACATGCATCATGATCAAACAAGCCAAATTGTTAGCGTAATGCTTCTTCTCTGTTATTTCGACCCGCTCTAGGGCTGGGCAGATAGCGCACGTTTATTGCCGAGTCATCAGGGCGGAAGTTATCGATATTTTGTGTTTCTTTTGTATCGGTATCGTATCCCTGCAAGCTGTGAATCGATAATTAAAGAAGTTTGTGCGATTTATTAGAATTTTTGCGTGTGCTTGCTTCTTTTTTCTATTTCTTGTTGAGAAGGAATAGAAAGGGAAAGGAACAAATTGTCTTGTATTCTTTGAAATAAATGATGACACATACGTTGGACAGGAATGGGTAATGATAAAAATAAATAAATAAATTATTTGATCCTTATTTGTAAATTTTAAACGCAAGACTTCACAGGAATGTTTGGAATCCAAGTTGGTGTCTGAGTAAAAGATCTGTTGTTGTTGGTCTTGAGGAGGCTTCGAGATGTTCTTCTTCATTGAAGAAAAGGCTTTGAATTCTCAAAGAAAATTCAATTTGAATGTTTAAAAAGTTTGACATTTTTTGAAATTATTTTACTGACCTTTTTCGTTTAATGGTGGATTTATATGAAACATTGACAACACTGAAGAAAGAACATTTTTAAGTGTTATGAAGCTTGTATTTATTTATGATGTGATATTCATTTATTTATATTTGTAAGAAAAATACTTTACGGGAAAAAAATTGCGTTTTTATAAGAATTATAATTTCTAGTTTATACATTTAGTTTTGTATATATATTTCTATATACATTTTCACTGGAGTTCCAAATGTTAAGTAACAAAATGGAAAGAAGCTGATAAAATGAAAGCTATTTCATTGAAGATAGAGAAACCAGCGTAGACTTATCTGGAAATATAAAAAAATGCGCAGTTTAAATGAGTAATGATCAGTTATATCAGTTTATGATGTACTACGGTGCCCAAAAAAGTAAAACCAATTTTTATTTTTTTCAAAAACTCTTTATTTATTCTTCCAAATTTATTTAATGACATTTGATGAGCAACATTTATTATTTACTTTTAAAAACGTATGTTTTCACGAAAATATTAATATCTGCATCATTTAGCGCGTAACTTATAAGAAGTTCATAAAAAATAAAGAATGACACAGATTTTTTTCTAATTTCGCACTCATGTAATTTGCTTTTGGCGTTGTAATTCACAATTTGAAAACAGATTTAAAATACAGATACTTTTTTTTTGTTCAAATGCAGCTGGCAAACTTAGACAATTGTCTTGGATGCCTTAAGGCAAGCACCGCACCGTCGTTATTCACTGAGCACTAACCAGGAGGTGCGTGTAGCTCGAAGATAAGCTACGGACGCGTAGTAACACTACTTCCGCAACGCTCTACGTTCATGTTTGACCGGGACCTACAGTTTAAAGTGGATTCCGAATCACTAAAACATCCATGTCATAGCTGGGACTGGAACCCGAAACCTGTGGTACCAAACGGCAACAGCGCTAGCCACTTGGCTATTCAAGCCTGTAAAATACAGATATCTTATTTTTTAATTTAATTTATTTAGAATGAAAAAATTTAAACTAATCTTTTTCAATACGATTGATCTAATATATATTTATTTATAAAGTTTTATAGTAAGCCTTTATAAACAATAGTTATAAAGCAGAAAATAGTTTATTTTTAAAAAAAAGGTTTCGCAAAAATGGCCAAAAAAAAAAAAAAAAAAAGTTTTGTAACTATACTCATAAAGGCTGCCGCGAAGTAAGAGCAAAAATTGAAGGCCGATATATTTTTAATCCAACCCACGTCCATAAAGTATTGATGTATACTTCCTCGTTATATTTTAACCCAGGGAAGACATACATCACGATCAAACGAGGCAAATTGTTAGCGTATTTCTTCTTCTCTGCCATTTCGACCCGCTCTAGGGCTGGGCAGATAGCGCACGTTTATTGCCGAGTCATCAGGGCGGAAGTTATCGATATTTTGTGTTTCTTTTGTATCGGTATCGTATCCCTCAGGCTGTGAATCGATAATTAAAGAAGTTTGTGCGATTTATTAGAATTTTTGCGTGTGCTTGTTTCTTTTTTCTATTTCTTGTTGAGGAATAGAAAGGGAAAGGAACAAATTGTCTTGTATTCTTTGAAAATAAATGATGACAGATACGTTGGACAGGAACGGGTAATGATAAAAATAAATAAATAAATAAAGGAGACCCTTATTTGATCCTTACGTAAGTTTTAAACGCAAGACTTAACAGGAATGTTTGGAATCAAGTTGGATCGGAGTAAAAGATCTGTTTGTTGTTGGTCTTGAGGAGGCTTCAAGATGTTCTTCTTCATTGAAGAATAGTTTTTGAATTCTCAAAGAAAATTCAATTTGATTGTTAAAAAGTTCGACATTTTTTTTGAAATTATTTTAATGACCTTTTTCGTTTTGATGGTTGATTTATTTGCTGAAGAAAGATTTTTTTTTTTGAGTATTTTGATGTTTGTATTTATGTATGATGAGATATTTATTTATTTATCAGTTTTTAAAAATTACTTTATGGTAAAGATTTGCGTTTTTATAAAAATTATTACTTCTAGTTTATACATTTCGTTCTGTAAAATATAGCTATTTTCACTGTAGTTCTAAATGCTAAGTAACAAAATAAAAGAAGGCTGGGTAATAAAATGGAGGCTATTTCATTGAAGATAGAGAAGCTCCGGTCGACTAGTCTGGCAATATAACAAGTAATATAAAAAAAAATTTAACATCAATTCTTACTTTTTTTTTCCACTCTATTGCAGAAGTCCTTTATAAATAAAATTGAAATTTTCCTCTTACATCTGGCGCCATTTGTTGTTAGATACATGCAACTTAAATCTAAAAAATTAAGTTAATTATTTAAATTTAATGAATGAATGAATATTTGAAAAAAGTGTATTAACACAACTTCAAAAAATTTATTTGAACTTGAGCAGAAAACAGGATAAAATTTAAACAAGATATATAAATATATATAGTGAGAGTGTGAACTAATAGCAGGAATTGAAAAATACAAAACGACCACAATTTTTTTTTCTTTTTTTTTTTTTTTTGTAATTATAAACTCATATAATTTGATTTTCGCGTTATAACTCTCAATTTGAAAAAAAATCTAAAATGCAAATTAATTAATAATATTGTGCGATTTATTAGAATTTTGGGTGTGCTTGCTGCTTTTTATTTCTTTTTCTCCTTGTTGAGAAGGAATAGAAATGGAAGGGAACAAATTGTCTTGTATTCACGAAAATAAATGATGACAGATACGTTGGACAGGAATGGTAATGATAAAAATAAATAAATAAAAGAGTTATTTGTAAGTTTTAAACGCAAGCCTTAGCAGGAATGTTTGGAATCCAAGTTGGATCGGAGTAAAAGATCTGTTGTTGTTGGGTTTGAGGAGGCTTCAATGATGTTCTTCTTCATTGAAGAAAAGTTTTTGAATTCTCAAAGAAAATTAAATTTGAATGTTAAAAAGTTCGGTATTTTTTCAAATTATTTTACTGGCCTTTTCGTTTTTATCGTTGATTTATTAGTTGAAGAAAGAACATTTTTTTTTTTTTAAAGTGTTATGAAGTTTGTATTTATTTATCATGTGATAGTTATTTATTTATAGTGATAAGAAAATACTTTACGGAAAACAAATTGCGTTTTTATGAAAATTATTACTTCTAGTTTATACATTTAGTTCTGTAAACTATATCTAGTTTCATATGCTAAGTAACAAAATGAGAAAAGCAGATAAAATGAAGGTTGTTTCATTGAAGAAAAGAGAAACTCGTGTAAAATAGCAAGGAAATATTAAAGAATGCGCAGTTTATAATGAGTAATAATCAGTTATTTCAGTTTATGATGTGTTACGATGACCAAAAAGTAAGACCAATTTTTTTTTTTTTTGAAAACTTTTTATTTATTCTTCCTTCTTTCCAAAACCTTTATTTATTCTTAGTGACATTTGATGAGCAACATTTCTGCTTTACTTATGAAATCATATGTTTTTCACGAGAATATTAATATCTTCATCATTTAGGTCATAAAAAAAAAAAAAATACAGAATGATCACAGGTTTTTTATAATTTTAAACTCACATAACTTTTGGCGTTATAATTTACAATTTAAAAGATATTTAAAATTCAGATTAATTAACAATTTTTAATTTAATTTATTTCAAATGAAAAATTTTAAACTAATTTTTGAATATGAGTGTTTTAACGTATATTTATTTATAAAATTTACAAGTCTTTATAAACAATGGTATAAAGCAGAAAATAGTTTATTTTTAAAAAAAAAGTTTCGCATAAATGGCCAGGGAAAGATGCCCTCGTAAAGGCTGCCGCGAAGTAAAAAGCAAAAATAGAAGGCCAATATATTTTTAACCCAACCCACGTCCATAAAATATTGATGTATACTTCCTCGTTATATTTTGAATTTAGGACTCAAAATCCCTCGAGTTACGAGTCGCATACTTTTTTCGCGTTTCTTTATTTTTTTTGCAGATAAACAATCCCAGGGAAGATATACATAGTGATCAAACGAGCCAAATTATTTGCGTATTCCTTCTTCTCTGCTATTTCAACCCGCTTTAGGGCTGGGTAGATAGCGCACGTTTATTGCCGAGTCATCAGGGCGGAAGTTATCGATATTTTGTGTTCCTTTTGTATCGGTATCGTATCCCCCGGGCCGTGAATCAATAATTAAAGAGGTTTGTGCGATTTATTAGAATTTTTGCGTGTGCTTGCTTCTTTTTTTCTATTTCTTGTTGAGGAATAGAAAGGGAAAGGAACAAATTGTCTTGTATTCTCGAAAATAAATGATGACAGAAACGTTGGATAGGAATGGTAATGATAAAAATAAATGAATAAATAAATAAAAGAGTTCGCTTATTTGATCCTTATTTGTAAGTTTTAAACGCAAAAACTTAACAAGAATGTTTGGAATCCAAGTTGTATCGGAGTAAAAGTTCTGTTGTTGGGCTTTGAGGAGGCTTCAATGATGTTCTTCTTCATTGAAGAAAAGTTTTTAAATTCTCAAAGAAAATTAAATTTGAATGTTAAAAAGTTCGATATGTTTTCAAATTATTTTACTGGCCTTTTTCGTTTTTATCTTTGATTTATTAGCTGAAGAAAGAACATTTTTTTCAAGTGTTATGAAGTTTGTATTTATGTATGATGTGATATTTATTTATTTATAGTGATAAGAAAAATGCTTTACAGAAAAAAAATTGCGTTTTTATAAGAATTATTATTTTATATGTTTAGTTCTGTAAACTATATTTATTTTCATTGGAGTTCCAAATGTTAAGTAACAAAATTAAAGAAGCAGATAAAATGAGGGCTGTTTCAATTAAGATAGAGTAGCTCAGGTAGACAAGTCTGGCAATATAAAAAGTAATATAAAAAAAAAATTAAAGTGAATTCCTATTTTTTTTTCACTATATTGCAGAAACTTCTTTATAAATAAAGTTGAAATTTTCCTCTTACATCTGGTACCATCTATTATTACATACATGCAACTTAAATCTAAAAAAAAAAATTTAATGAATTAATTAAATTTAATGAATGAATTAATATTTGAAAAATTGTATTAACATCGTAATCCACTACAAGTTTCAAAAGAAATGTACTTGAACTCGAATGGATGAATAAAAAGTATTTTATGAACGATTGAAACTGTGAACAAGATATATATATAGAAGGAGGGTGTGAATTAATATGAGGAATTGAATAAGAATAATGGCGGCTGATTTAAAATTAAATGTATAAGAAGGCTTGAAATGCTTGAATTTGTATTTTATTTTCTGAAACCTTTGTTTACCTGTGCGTTCATTACGAATCTCCACTTACAATTAGGCACACGACAAGAGGTAATTTTCTTTAGCTAATATGAAGTAAAAAATACAACAAAAATCGAAGTAATAAGACATTTAATAAGCAACATTGATTCTTTACTTATAAAAACATATGTTTCCCGAATATATTAATATTTGCATCATTTGGCGTATAACTTATAAAAATTCATAAAAAATATAGAATTAACATCAGTTTTTTAATAATTTCAAACACATATAATTTGCTTTTGGTGTTATAATTAACAATTTGAAAAGATATTTAAAATACAAATATCTTATACTTTTAATTTAATTTTTTTCAAATGAAAAATTTTAAACTAATTTTCAATATGATTGATCTAACATATATTTATTTAATAAGTTTTAAGTCTTTATAAACAATAGTTATAAAGCAGAAAATAGCCCATTTTTGTAAAAAGATTTCACATAAATGACCGAGGAAAGAGGCACTTATAAAGGCTGCCGCGAAGTAAAAAGCAAAAATAGAAGGCCAATATATTTTTAACCCAACCCCGTCCATAAAATATTGATGTATACTTCCTCGTTATACTTTGAATTTAGGACTAAAAATCCCCCGAGTTACGAGTCGTATACTTTTTCACGTTTCTTTATTTTTTGTAGATAAGCAATCCCAGGGGAAACATACATCGTGATCAAACGAGCC
This sequence comes from Caerostris extrusa, assembly GCA_021605095.1. NCBI lineage: Eukaryota > Metazoa > Arthropoda > Arachnida > Araneae > Araneidae > Caerostris > Caerostris extrusa. Next base: position 197,014 of record BPLR01018808.1, read on the forward strand.
AAATTGTTAGCGTATTTCTTCTTCTCTGTTATTTCGAGCCGCTCTAGGGCTGGGCTGATAGCGCACGTTTATTGCCGAGTCATCAGGGAGGAAGTTATCGATATTTTGTGTTTCTTTTGTATCAGTATCGTATCCCCCAGGCTGTGAATCGATAATTAATGAAGTTTGTGCGATTTATTAGAATTTTTGCATGTGCTTGCTTCTTTTTTTTTTTCTTATTGAAGAGAAGGAATAGAAAGGGAAAGGAACAAATTGTCTTGTATTCTTTAAAATAAATGATGACAGATACGTTAGACAGGAATGGGTAATGGTAAAAATAAATAAATAAAAAGAGTCCCCTTATTTGATCCTTATTTGTAAGTTTTAAACGCAAGACTTCACAGGAAAATTTGGAATCAAGTTGGATCGGTGTCAAAGATCTGTTGTTGTTGGATTTTGAGGAGGCTTCAAAAGATGTTCTCCTTCATTGAAGAAAATTTTTTGAATTCTCAAAGAGAATTCAATTTGAATGTTTAAGAAGTTTGACATTTTTTGAAATTATTTTACTAACCTTTTTCGTTTTTATGGTAGATTTATTTGCTGAAGAAAGAACATTTGTTTAAAAGTGTTATGAAGTTTGTATTTATTTATGATTTGATATTTATTTATTTATTTGTATTGACAAGAAAAATACTTTACGGAAAAAAAATTGCGTTTTTATAAAAAAAAAATATTACTTCTACCTTATGCATTTAGTTCTGTAAGCTATATCTACTTTCGCTGGAGTTCCAAATGCCAAGTAACAAAATGAAGGAAGCAGATAAAATGAAGGCTGTTTCATTGAAGATAGAGAAGCTGATTTGGCTAGTCTAGAAATATAAAAGAAAATGCCCAATTTGAAATGATGTCGAGTAACAGAAAAGTAGGATTGTTATTAGGCATTCATATTCAACTGTTGAGGTTTGTCAAAACAAAATGTAATTTCAGTCAAAACTCCAGTTGTGTGAAAAATGGGCAAGAATCGTCTAGTGGGAGGGATTGGAAAAAGATTGGCGTCACAGGGAAAGAAATGCCATTTAAGAGAAATTTTAAATTTACAACTCTCAGGAAATATTCCTGTTAAATGAGTCACTGTCTGACATAATTTAACTTCCTGAAATTGATGACAGTGTACAACTCAAAAGTGATTAAACCTTGAATCTGAAAAAATAATATAATTAAATAATATAATTTTACAACAATTCCTACTTTTTTTTTTTCACTATACTGTAGAAAAAGTCCTTTATAAATAATTTTCATTCATTTTTTTAAGTTATAAAAAATTCTCTCACACACACACACTTTCCATCTCTCTCACTCATTTATTCACATGTTTCATTTTCCATTTTGTTCCCTCCTCGACTAAAAAAAAAAAAAGAAATTTTTTTCCAGCTGACTACACGATTCGCCACTGACAATATTTATTCCTAAATTTATATCCTGCTAAATATAATGTATAAGAGAAAAAAATTTTCTCTCCCTATAAAAATAAAATGAATTAATTAAATTTAATGAATGAGTTAATATTTGGAAAAAACTGCATTAACATCCAGTGTCATCCACTACAAGTTTCAAAAGAAAAATGTATTTGAACTTGAGCGGATGAATAAGAGGTATTTTATGAACGATTGAAAATTGGAACAAGATATATAGAGGGAGAGTGGGAGCTAATAGTAGGAATTGAATAATATTCAGCGTCAACGTACATGAAACAAATACTTCAAAAATCCAAAAAGAGGAAACATTTCGTGTTAAGGTGATGACCCAAAATTTTGCACTACTTTATTTGAATGCTCTGTAATGTATTCTTAATGTACCAGAATGTATTCTTAATGTTCTGTAATGTACCAGAATTGGTGTAATGTCACATAGCAATTTTGGTGAAATTTTTGTCTATATCAATGAATCACTTAATTAATGTGTAAGTTCAGATATCATTGATTAATCTATTACATTGTATACGTAAACGGGTTCCTTATAAGACAAAAGAAATAAGTGAATATATAAATATATATAGGCAGAGTATAAACTAATAGCAGTAATTGAAAAATTGCGAAAGTTAATTACTCTGCACGTGGTCTGAAAACACTAAAGGCACAGACAAATAAAGTGATAATTTCACACCTGCAAAGGAAAATACAAAGTAACATTTGGGGGGGGGCTTGCAGATTCCATTCATTCTTCGGGCCAACAACAATACCTCCAAAGAAATTGTTTTCGGAATCGAACGATAAACGAAAGTAACGAAGTAAATTAACGAGCCCTTTCTTCTGCTAATGGGCGACGACGAGGAATGAGTCTATTCTAATTAAAAGGGAGGCCGGTAGAGGTGGCTTGCCTATTGTGTGTACATATTTGTATATCAGATGCAGACATTGGGGAAATCCATCGCATTCTGTTGTTTAAAACATGTTCCCAAAACCCCCGGTGCTATCTAAAATGCTAAACCCACCCAACGCCATGTTGGACCACATATAGACACTAACATCCTAAACCGATTTTATTTAACTATTTAATTATAATTGTTTTATTGCAAAAGTATCATTTGATTATTTTAAAAATGTATTGTTTCCGAATATTTTAACACTTTTTTTTTTTATAATAAATGTTTTAAAAAAGACATTTTGGGATTTTTTTTTTTTTTTTTTTTAGTAAATTTCTATTGAATGAAATTAAAAATTTAAGTATGTAATTAATTTCATCTTACAAACGTCTCAAGGCCTGTTTACAAAGCTCTTCCAAAACTTCAATGGACTGTTAAGAAATCAGGGTTTAGATGTAAATAAAATTGTATAAAACAGGTTAAAAGTTGCTTATGATTATTGCAATTTAGTTTCAAATTTTTAAATCTATGATTCCCAATTAAATACGCACAGTATCCTCTAATTTACTTATGTAGGGTTGTATAGCAAAATCTATATCAGAAGATTACGTTAAATAGATGAATACTATTTATAAAATCGAAAAGATTTTATTTTTAAGTGTGTAAGTAATATCTGTGTCATTCAAGATTATTATAGCAGTGTATAACTAAATTCAATAATACCAAACAGTATTTTAAATAAATCAGTTAATTATAATGAATTTGAAAAGAGATTTAAAATGCAGATATCTTATTTTTTTAATTTAATTTATTTCAAATGAAAAATTTTAAACTGATTTTTCAATATGATTGATCTAATATATATTTATTTATAAAGTTTTAAGTCTTTATAAACAATGATATATAGCAGAAAATAGTTTATTTTTTTTTTTTTAAAAGTTTCGCATATTTTTTGAAAAGTTTCACATAAATGACGAAGAAAGGGGTTTTGAAACCGCTTTCAAAAATCTACCGCGAATTAAAAAGCAAAAATGGAAGGTCAATATATTTTTAACCCAATCCACGTGCATAAAATATTGATGTATACTTCCTCGTTATATTTTGAATTTAAGACAAAATATCCCCCTCGAGTTACGAGTCGCATACTTTTTGTAGATAAGCATCCTCAGGGGAAACATACATCATGATCAAACGAGCCAAATTGTTAGCGTATTCCTTCTTCTCTGCTATTTCGACCCGCTTTAGGACTGGGCAGATAGCGCACGTTTATTGCCGAGTCATCAGGGCGGAAGTTATCGATATTTTGGGTTTCTTTTGTATCGGTATCGTATCGTGAATCGATAATTAAAGAAGTTTGTGCGATTTATTAGAATTTTTGAGTGTGCTTCTTTTTTTTTCTTGCTGAAGAGAAGGAATAGAAACGGAAAGGAACAAATTGTCTTGTATTCTTTGAAATAAATGATGACAGATACGTTGGACAGGAATGGGTAATGATAAAAATAAATAAATAAAAGAGTCCCCTTATTTGATCCTTATTTGTAAGTTTTAAACGCAAGACTTCATAGGAAAGTTTGGAATCCAAGTTGGATCGGGGTCAATGATCTGCTGTTGCTGGCCTTTGAGGAAGCTACAAGATGTTCTTCTTCATTGAAGAAAAGTTTTTGAATTCTCAAAGAAAATTCAATTTGAATGTTTAAAAAGTTCGACATTTTTTTTTAAATCATTTTATTGGCCTTTTCGTTTTATGGTTGATTTATTAGCTGAAGAAAGAACATTTTTAAAAATTTTTTTTTAAATGTTAAAATTTCATTTTTTTTTTTTTTAAAGTGTTATGAAGTTTGTATTTATTTATGATGCGATATTTATTTATTTATATTGATAAGAAAAATACTTTTTACGGAAAAAAAATTGCGTTTTTCATAAAAAATAGTACTTCTAGTTTACACATTTATTTTCTGTAAACTATATATAAATTCACTGGAAATTTTAATTTTACAACTCTCAGGAAATATTCCATGCTAAATGAGTCAATGTTTTGCATAATTTAACTTCCTGAAATTGATTACAGTGTACAACTCAAAAGTGATTAAACCATGAATCTGAAAAAAAATAAACAAGTAATAAATAAAAATTTAAAGTCTTTTTCTATTTTGTTTTTCACTCTATTGCAGAAAGTCCTTTATAAATATTTTTCATTCCTTTTTTTAAGTTAGAACAAATTCTCTCTCTCTCTCTCTCTCTCACACACACACACACACACACACAAACACACACTTTCCCCTCTCTCACTCATTTATTCACATGTTTCATCTTCCATTTTGTTCCCTCCTTGACTCAGACCAGAACCCAGAATGAAAAAGAATCCAAAAATGAAATTTTTTTCTACACGCTTCGCCACTGACGGTATTTTATAATAAATTTATATCCCGCTAAATATCTTATAAAAGAGAAAAAAATTTCTCCCATATAAAACTAAAATTAATTAAATCTAATTAATGAATTAATATTTGAAAAAACTGTATCAACATCCAGTGTCATCCACTACAAGTTTCAAAAAAATGTATTTTAACTAGAGTGGATGAATAAAAAGTATTTTATGAACGATTGAAAATGGGAACAAAAAATATATAGCGAGAGTGTGAGCTAATAGAAGGGATTGAAGAAGCAACCTCTTGTACATCTGTGTTATGCATAATCCATATAACATTTGAAAAGAATACAATAAGCAATTTAATACCATATTGTACAAAGATTCCTAAATTATTAAATATATTTTTTTTAAATGTCATGCTACCACTTAGACTCATTGCTTCACTGATTTATTCTCTTAAATATATGTAATACAATAAGAAATAATAAGTAATAATAAGCCATAATAAGTAATACAATAATATATATAGGGAGAGTGTGAGCTAATAGTAGGAATTGAAAAATTGCAAAAGTTAATTACTCTTCACATGGTCTTAAAATACTAAACGCACAGACAAATAAAGTGATAATTTCACACATCCAATGGAAAAAAACCAAAAGACATTTGGGGTCGACTTGCAGATGGGATTTCATTCATTCTCTGGACCAACAACAATACTTCCAAAGAAACTGTGCCGGAATCGAAGGCTCCCCACGGACCCCCCCTAATAAATAAATTAACGACCCCTTTCTTCTGCTAATGGGCGACGGCGAGGAACGAGTCTATTCTAATTAAAAGGGGACGCCGGTAGACTTGGCTATTGTGTGTACATATTTGTATATCAGATGCTGCCATTGGGGAAATCCATTGCATTCTGTTGTTTAAAACATATTTCCAATACCGCCCGCGCGCTCTCAAATGCTGAACCCACCTAACGCCATTTTGGACCACATTTAGAAGCCAATAAAATGGTTTTTGTAACTGTTCAATTATAATTGTTTTGTTGCAAAAGTATCATTTTTTTTTTAAATGTATTGTATCCGTAATTTTAAAACTTTTTTTTTTTTTTTATGATAAATAATTTAAAAAAGACATTTTTTTTTTTTTTTTCTAGTAAATTTGTATTGGATAAAATTAAAAATTTAAAGATGTAATTAATTTTATCTTGGGAATGTCTCAAAAGCCTATTTATAAAGCATTTCCATATAAAAATATCCTATCTAATCTACGATTTCCCATATAAAAATATCCTATCTAATCTACGATTTCCCATATAAAAATATCCTATCTAATCTACGATTTCCCATATAAAAATATCCTATCTAATCTAAGATTTCCATATAAATAAGCTCAGTATCATCGAATTTACTTTTGCAAGGTTCTATAGAAAAATTTATATCAAGTAAGATTACGATAAATAGATGAACACTATTTATAATCACAAAAATATTTTATTTTTAAGTACGTAAGTAATATCCATGTCATTCAAGATTATAGCACGTATATAACTAAATTCAATAATAATATCAACTAAGATTATAGAAAAATGTCACCAAAACTTAAACTGCAAAAACCTTTACTAAGAATAAATCCAAAAATAACTGCATATTGAGAATGAATAACAAACGTATAATAATAAACATAATAGAATAATAAACATATTGAGAATGAAATACAATCGATAGCACACAAAGAAATGTCATTTTTGTTCTTGGAAGATTTGTGAATTTGTAGGCTGCTTTAAAAAGAACAACAAAGAATTAAAAAGAACCTAGTCCGAAACAACTCGCGATAATTTTCGAATTCATTTGTGCGGATAAATATTTCTGTCCCTGTTCTTTTCCCATCTGAGTCGTAAACTTTTAAAGTAAATTCAAAATTTTTATAACGTTTAAAGAACCTTTGAACAGAATAGAATAGGCAAAACCAAGAAAAAAATTTTCATGACCGTCCTAAAAGTATTTTCGTTATTTTTAATGAATTATTTGGAATGTTAAATTCTCTCATTACCTACAATGTACTATATATGATCTGTATAATGGACGGGATTTTGAAAAATTTCTATTCATCCATTTACACTGGATAACTTACAATAATAATATTAAATAGTAATTAAAATGATGCGAACAAACAATCATGCATAATAATAAAGAATCATGGATAACTTCCTAGTATTAATTAAAATGATGCAAACAATTAATCATGCGTAATAATAAATAAATAATCATGGATAACTTCACAATAATAATAATTAAAATGATGCAAACAAATCATCATGTGTAATAATAAATTAATAAATAATCATGGATAATTTTCCAATAATAATAGTTAAAAATGATACAAACAAATCATCATGTGTAATAATAAATTAATAAATAATCATGGATAATTTTCCAATAATAATAGTTAAAATGATGCAAATAATTAATCATGCGTAATAATAAATAAATAATCATGGATAACTTCACAATAATAATAATTAAAATGATGCAAACAAATCATCATGTGTAATAATAAATTAATAAATAATCATGGATAATTTTCCAATAATAATAGTTAAAATGATGCAAACAAATAATCATGCGTAATAATAAATAAATAATCATGGATAATTTTCCAATAATAATAGTTAAAATAATGCAAACAAATCATCATGTGTAATAATAAATTAATAAATAATCATGGATAATTTTTCAATAATAATAGTTAAAATGATGCAAACAAATAATCATGTGTAATAATAAATAAATAAATAATCATGGATAATTTTCCAATAATAATAGTTAAAATGACGCAAACAAATAATCATGCGTTAGTCAACTCAGTGGTAGACATCGTAAAACAGATTTTAAGATATTGAACTGAAAAATGTCAATATCAAAAAGCGTGATACAATAGAGAGCGTCCACGTATTCTGAAGGAACAACATCTCCCTTACCAGAAATGGCGCTGTATCGCCCTTTGGCTTCTTTACCCTGCGACGTTTTATTCAGAAAACATAAACATGTTATGAAGTCATTCTGAATATTCCGAAAAATTCTTATTAATTATTGAAATATTTGCTTACTCAAGATAAATGGATGCACAAGAAATGTTATTTTGTCTACAACTCTGATCATTGTGTATGAAATAGATTAAAACCGTACAAAAAACTCACGTAAATCAATATTACTCACATAAATCAATATTTTTCACATGAAACTCACGTAAATTAATATTTCTCGTAAAACTCGCATAATTAAATTTCTCGTAAAACTCGCATAATTAAATTTCTCGTAAAACTCGCATAATTAAATTTCTCGTAAAACTCGCATAATTAAATTTCTCGTAAAACTCACATAATTAAATTTCTCGTAAAACTCGCATAATTAAATTTCTCGTAAAACACACATAATTAAATTTCTCGTAAAACTCGCATAATTAAATTTCTCGTAAAACACACATAATTAAATTTCTCGTAAAACTCGCATAATCAAATTTCTCGTAAAACTCACATAATTAAATTTCTCATAAAACTCACGTAAATTAATATTTCTCGTAAAACTCGCATAATTAAATTTCTCGTAAAACTCGCATAATTAAATTTCTCGTAAAACTCGCATAATTAAATTTCTCGTAAAACTCACATAATTAAATTTCTCGTAAAACACACATAATTAAATTTCTCGTAAAACTCGCATAATCAAATTTCTCGTAAAACTCACATAATTAAATTTCTCATAAAACTCATGTAAATCATTATTTCTCGTAAAACTCACATAATTAAATTTCTCGTAAAAACTCATGTAAATCAAAATTTCTCGTAAAACTCACATAATTAAATTTCTCGTAAAACTCACGTAAACCAATATTTCTCTTAAAACTCACATAATTAAATTTCTCAAATGAAACTCGCATAATTAAATTTCTCAAATGAAACTCGCATAATTAAATTTCTCAAATGAAACTCGCATAATTAAATTTCTCAAATGAAACTCACATAATTAAGTTTCTCAAATGAAATTCACATAATTAAATTTCTCGAATGAAACTCACATAATTAAATTTCTCAAATGAAAATCATACAATTAAATTTCTCAAATTAAACTCACATAATTAAATTTCTCAAATTATACTCACATAATTAAATTTCTCGTAAAAATTCGAATAATTAAATTTCTCGTAAAACCTCGAATAATTAAATTTCTCGTAAAACTCACAATCATTTTGGAGGGAAAATAGGACACAAGAAAATATATGAATTGAACATAAATAATAAATATTAAAAAATTAAACTTACATTTATTGACAGCTAAAGCAATTAAGTACTTCTTTTTGAAAACCGCTCCATGATAGTAGATCTTTGTCGCCCTTCCCGCCAACAGCATGGAGTCAACAGTCAAGGTTGTTGCTAAAAACCGCCAAGCTGTTACCGCAACTGTTGAAGTAAAAGTCATATGAGGTATAGGAACATGTTAGGATTACGTTGACCCCACATTGACAATCCACATTAAAAATCCACTCCAAAATTTAAAATTCCAAAAATCGTACTGGCAATCTTAATGCACACTATTATATTACTACTCTATGGTTAATACGGAATATCGGTATCACCTGGTGGTGGCATGGATGTCTGTGAGTGGTTCGGAATCCACTTTAAACTGAAACTGTAAATCCCCTTTAAGTGAATCAACTGGTGACGGTCTGTTTAGCCCTCATATTCACAAGATGACAGTAGAGCGACAAACCAGCTAAATGTACCTCGAGAACCAGTGGTTAGACTGAACCTGGGCTCATAAGTCACACATTGATCTCTCTCAGTCGCTCGAAATTCTATAATATAAAAACGAGAACTCCTGTGCCTTTCTACAACTACGACTATTGCATCGCTGTGCCAAGAACTAAGCTGCCCCTTACTGTTTGGGAATGATGTGGTGAGAAGAAGTCTGATTGGGCATGCGACCCTCTAATGTCTTATGATTCCGAACCACTACGAATATCATACCACCGCCGGAATTCGAACCCGAAACCTTTGGTACGAGAGCTAGTCATTCGGCCATCAGGCCATCTGTGCCTATGTACATGAGAGCTCAAAGTAAGACGCAAAATACTGTATCTCTCATGTTGACTTCAGGAAACAAAACCCCTTGAAACTCGGGTTCCTTGCGCCCTTATGCAGATCACGGGAGAGGCTATTTCAACAGTGATTAGCACAGTAATACATATGTATGATTCGTACCATAAAATGGTACAGTGACTAGCAGAGTAATACAATTGTATGATTCGTACCATACAGTAGTGCAGTGACTGGGGGAGTAATACATTGTATGATTCGCACCATATAGTTACTAGCATAGTAATGCATTTGTATAATTCGTAACATAGAATAGTACAGTTACTAGCAATGTAATACATTTGTATGATTCGTACCATTCGTTCGTTGTATGATTAATACAGTGACTAGTACAGTGATACATTTGTATGATTCGTACCATAGAGTAGTATAGTGACTAGCAGAGTAGTGAATTTGTATTATCGTTTCATAGAGTATTACAGTGAGTAGCAGATCAATGCATTTGTATGGTTCGTACCATAAAGTAGTACAGTGTTTAGCACAGTAATACATTTGTATGATCTGTACCACAGAGTCATACAATGACTTTGCAAGAGTAATACATTTTGCATGACTGTCACAATGAATAATTTCACGTTATGATTCATTTTTCAAAGAACTGTAACAGAATGTAATTATAAATTTTCAACCAACATCTTACAATCCATTCGTTCAATTTTTGAATTCCAACCATGCATGATGAACGCCTGAAACTCTTCCTAATACTATTCTCTTGGGCAAATTAGTTTTCTCCTTCAGTGATTAAATAATCAGAGGAATAATAACAGCCGCATAAGTATGCTAATTTCGTCCAAAGTTTCAAATTACCCAAAACTCGAATAAACATTAATTTCATTAAAGGAGAGACGTCGGTACGCTGCTGTTAGAAGAGCTATTCGACTCGATATTTCGCGAGAAGTATAGCTCGAACTTTATCTGTTGTCCCGAATTGCTGAGGTTGATCGTTAAATTCATTCATTTAGCCATTAGTGTGGATTGCCATTATTTATAACAGACCTGAATGTTAAGTGTCCGCGTTAAGATGTAAAGATTGGGCGTTTAATCTGCATTAAGCATTGCGCATAATACATTTGTATGATATTTATATGATTTGTATCATAGAGTAATAAAGTAATAAATTTTTATAATTATTAGCGTAGTACATGTGTAGGATTCGTATCATGCAGTGACTAGTACAGTAATATATTTGTAGTATTCGTACCATACAGTGATTAGCAGAGTAATGCATTGTATGATTTGTACCATATAGTAGTACAGTGACTAGCAGAGCACTACATTTTCATGTCTGTCACAAAGAATAATTTCACGTTACGATTAATTTTCCGAAGAATAATTAGTGCAACAGAATGCAATTATAAATTTTCATCCAAATATCTCACAACCCATTCGTTAATTTTTTAAAAATTTCAACCATGCATGATGAAACTTTTCCTAACACTATTCTGGTTCGGCAAATTAGTTTTCTTCTCAGTGATTAAATAATCAACGGAATAATAACAGCCGCATAAGTATGCTAATGAGGCGAACTCATTTCGTCCAAAGTTTCAAATGACCCGAAACTCGAATACACATTCATTTTCGTTGAAGCAGACGTCGGTACGCTGGTTCAAAAAAATATTTTCAACTCGCTATTTCAAGAGAAGAATAGCTCCAACTTTATCTGTTGTCCCCAAATTGCAGCGGTGATCGTTAAATTCATTCATTTCGCCATTAGTCTGGATTACCATTGTTTATAACAGACCTGAATGCGCGCTTAAATGTAAAGATTGGAGCTTAATCTGCATGAGGCATTGAGACCATACTATCTGGGCGCTTTTAAGTAGCACTTATAGAAGTCGAGTATTTTATTTTGCTGATTTTGATATAAAAATTAATTTTAAAATTTAAATGCAGGTTTTTCAAAATGCTTTAATCTGATTTTTGGATGCTACTATTGTGCCATAGAGTATTACATTGACAAGAGTAATACATTTGTATGTTTCTGTGCTATCGATTGGTACCAGGACTAGCAGAGTAATGCATTTGCGCTGATTCGTATCAGAGCAGCACAGTGACAAGTACAGTTATGCATTTGTATGATTCGTACGATAGATTAATACAGTGACTAGCAGAGTAATACATTTGTATGATTCTTACAACAGAAAATACAGTGACTAGTAGAATAATTCATTTGTATGATTCGTACCATAGATTAATACAGTGACTAGCACAGTAACACATTTGTATGATTCTTACCACAGAAATTTCACAGATAATTTCAGGTTCTGATTAATTTTTCAAAAAATAGCTATAGCAACAGAATGCAATTATAAATTTTCAGCCAACATCTCTCAATCCATTCGTTCATTTTTTTTTTTTTTAAAATTCCAATCATACATGACGAACGCCCGAAACTTTTCCTAATACTATTCTGATGGGCAAATGAGTTTTCTCCTCAGGATTAAATCAGACCTGAATGTTAGCATCCGCGTTAAGATGTTAAAGGTGGGCCCTTAATTTGCACGAAGCATTGCGCCGATAATTTTTATTGCTTTTAATTAGCGCTTATGGGACTCGAGTATTTTTATATTGCTGACTTTTTAATTCAAAAATTAATTTAAAAATTCAAATACAGAATATTTATCAAAATGCTTTGGTCTGATTACGGATGCTAGCATTAAGAAGGGATTATTCTACTCTTTTCGTTCATTCAGTGCGATATATTTTGTGCTGTATTGGGTTTTCATAGGATGCCTTTTTATGCTTATTGTAGCATTTTCCTCATGGGAAGAGTAGATGCATTCCATTCCCAGTAGATAGGAGTGCTACAAGTGCATTACAAGTACTAGCATACATACTAATGGCAATGTATATATGGTACCAGCAGGGTAATACATTTGTATAATTCGTACCATACAGTGACCAGCAGAGTAATGTATTTGTATGTTTCGTACCATAGAGTAGTACAATGACTAGCAGAGTAATACATTTGCATGATTCGAGCCATGGAGAAATGCAGTGACTGGCAGAGTACTACATTTCTATGATTCGTACTATAGAGTAGAACAATGACTACCAGAGTAATGCAGTGGTGTCATACAGTCACTGCATGATTCGTACCATATAGTGGTAAAGTGAATAGCAGAGTAAGGCATTTATGATACGTACCATAGAGTACTTAGTACATTGACTAGCAGTGTAATGCATTTGTATGATTCGTACCATGCATTAGTACAGGGAGTAGCAGAGTAATGCATTTACATGATTTGTACCATAAAGTAGTACAGCAGAGTAATACATTTTACTATGTATGATTTGTGCCATAAAGTAGTACAATGACTAAACATTCGCATGGCTGTCACAAAGAATAATTTCACGTTATGATTATTTTTTCAAAAAGAACAGTTAGAGCAACAGAGTGCAATTATAAAATTTCATTCAACATCTTACAATCCATTCGCTCATTTTTTAAAATTACAACCATGCATGATGAAACGACGAAAACGTTTCCTAATACTATTCTGGTTCGGCAAATTAGTTTTCTCCTCAGTGATTAAATAATCAACGGAATAATAACAGCCGCATAAGTATGCTAATGAGGCAGAATTAATTTCATTCAAAGTTTCAAATTACCCAAAACTCGAATAAACATTCATTTCGTTGAAGCAGAGTCGTCGGTACGGTGGTTTAGAAGAGCCGTTTCGACTCGATATTTTCCGAGAAGAATAGCTGCTCCAAACTTTATCTGTTGTTCCAAATTGCAACGGTGATCATTAAATTCCTTCATTTCGCCATTCGTCTGGATTTCCATTGTTTATTACAGACCTGAATGCTAAGTACCCGCGCTTAAGATGTAAAGATTGGGGCTTAATGTACATGAGGCATTGAGCCTATAATTTTAGGGCACTTTTAATTAGCGCTCATAGGACTCGAGTACTTTCATTTTGCTGACTTTAATATAAAAATTGATTTAAAATTGAAATGAAAAATACTTTGATTCTGATTACGGATGTTACACTACGAAGGGACTGTTTTACTCATCTACTTCATTCTTTCAGCGCTATATACATTTTGTACTGAAGTTGTTTTTCGTGCAATGACTTTTTAAGATTCTTGTAGCATTTATCCCAAGAGAAAAATTGTAGCATTCCGTTCCCAGTAGACAGGACTGCTACAAATGCATTACAAGTACTAGCATACAAACTAATGACCACAATGTATACATAGAATTATCAGAGTAATGCACTTGTATGATTCGTACCATGGAGTAATACAGTTATTAGAAGAGTAATACATTTGTATGATTCGTACCATAGGGTAATACAGTGACTAGCAGAGTAATACATTTATTTGTATGATTCGTACCGTAGAGTAATACAGTGATTAGAAGAGTAATACATTTGTATGATTCGTACCATAGAGTAATACAGTGATTAGAAGAGTAATACATTTGTATGATTCGTACCATAGAGTAGTAGAATGACTATCAGAGTAATACATTTGAATGACTGTCACAATGAATAATTTCACGTTCAAATAGTTAGAGCAACAGAATGTAATTATAAAATTTCATCCAATATCTTACAATCCATTCGTTCATTTTTTAAAATTTCAACCATGCATGATGAACGCCCAAACTTTCCTAATACTATTCTGGTGGTCCAATTAGTTTTCTCCTCAGTAATTAAATAATCAACGGAATAATAACAGCCGCATAAGTATGCTAACGAGGTAGAACTAATTTCATTCAAAGTTTCAAATTACCCAAAACTCGAATAAACATTCATTTCGTTGAAGCAGAGTCGTCGGTATGGTGGTTTAGAAGAGCCGTTCGACTCGATAATTCCCGAGAAGAACAGCTCCAACTTTATCCGTTGTTCCAAATTGCCGCGGTGATCGTTAAATTCATTCATTTTGCCATTAGCCTGGATTACCATTATTTATGACAGACCTGAATCTTAAGTATCTGCGTTAAGATGTAAAGACTGGACGCTTAATCTGCATGAAGCATTGCGCCCATAATTTTAGGGCACTTTTAATTAGCGCTTATAGGACTCGAGTATTTTGTTTTGCTGATTTTAATACAATGATTAATTTAAAATCTAAATGCAGAATGTTTAACAAAATGCTTTGATCTGATTATAGATGCTACTACTGTGTCCAAAAAGTAAAACCAAAGTACAATTTAAGTTTCCCGGGGCTTATGGAATTTAAATTATTGCTTCTTTTTTAGGTTGCTGCCACTGTCCTTGACATCTGTGTGAAATTAGACGTCAAAATATGCAGTGTTTGAGTTGCTCTTGGCTTTGTGAGACGCTAAAACTGATTCCGGCGATTTTTTTGAAATGTCTGAATGAATTGAGCAAAACACTTGCATTCAATGTTGTTTGTGGAAACGTATAGAATGTTGCAGAAGGCATTCGGTGAGCATTCCTATATCGGACATAAATGTTTACAAGTGGTATAAACACTTCAAAGAAGGCAGAGAAAGAGTTGAAGACGAAGTGCACTCTGTTCGACCATTATCCTCAACCAACGAAGCTCACGTCCAAAGAATCCATTCCATTATTCAGTGCGATATGTTTTGTACTGTACAGGGTTTTCATGCCATGCCTTCTTATGCTTCTTGTAGAATTTTCCCTAGGGAAGGGTTGTGCAGGAGAGGAATGCATATTCTTTAACAAGTACATACTAACTTATCACTGAATTTGACAGGAGATAAGCAGTGTTTTGGTTATTTATATTACATTAAATTAGTGCTTTGTATGAATGTGAACAACATATCACTCAAATCTAATAGCAGATATTCATTGTTATGGATAATGAGATACGGATAGAGTAGCACAGGGGCTGACAGAGTAATACATATGAATGATTCGTACCATATCATATTACTGTGACTAGCAGAGTAATGCATTTGTATTATTCGTACCATAGAGTTGTACAATGACTAGCGGGTAATACATATGAATGATTCGTTTCATAGAGGAGTGCAGTAACTAGCAAAGTAATGTATTTAAATGATTCGTACCATAGAGTAGAACAATGACTAGCAGAGTAACACATTCCCATGACTGTCACAATGAATAATATCAAGTTACGATTAATTTTTCAAAAAGACCAGTTATAGCAACAGAATGCAATTATAAAATTTCAGCCAACGCCTTACAATAAATTTCTTCATTTTTAAAATTCCAACCATGCACGATGAACGGCAGAAACTTTTCCTAATACTATTCTGGATCGGCAAATTAGTTACTCCTCAGTGATTAAATAATCAATGGAGTAATAACAGCCGCATAAGTATGCTAACGAGGCGAACTAATTCCATTCAAAGTGTCAAATTACCCCAAACTCGAATAAACATTCGTTTCGTTGAAGCAGACGTCGGTACACTGGTTTAGAAGAGCTGTTCGACTCTATATTATTCCGAGAAGAATAGCTCGAACTTTATTTGTCGTCCCAAATTGCAGCGGTGATCGTTAAATTCATTCATTTCGCCATTAGTCTGGATTACCATTATTTATAACAGACCTGAATGTTAGGTATCCGCGTTACTATGTAAAAGATTGGACGCTTAATCTGCATGAAGCATTGAGGCGATAATTTTGGGGCACTTTTAATTAACGCTTATAGGACTCGGGTATTTTATTTTTACTGACTTTGATACAAAAATTAATTTAAAATTCAAATGCAGAATGTTTATCAAGATGCTTTTGATCTGATTATGGAGGCTACTACTGTGCCCAAAAAGTAAAACCCATTTTCAATTTAAATTATCAGGCTTTTGGAATTTAACTTTTTTTTTTTTTTTTAGGTCGTTGGCACTTTCCTCAACATCTGTGTGAAATTAAACGTCAAAATATTCATGAGTGGTTTGAGTTACAGCTTGGCTTTGGGAGACGCTCAAACTGATTCCGGCGATTTTGAAATGAGAAAAATTTGAATTAATGAAAATTCATTAAGCAAAGAACTTGCATTCAATTTTGTTTGCGGAAGCGTATATAGTGTTGCAGAAGGCATTCGGTGAGCATTCCTATATCGGAAAGGAATGTTTACAAGTGGTATAAACAGTTCAAAGAAGGCAGAGAATGCGTTGAGGACGAAGAGCCCTCTCGTCGACCCTCCACCTCAACCGACGAAGCTCACGTCCAAATTATTCATTCTATTATTCAGTCCATTATGAAGGGATTGTTTTTATCATCTACTATATTCATTCAGTGGGATATATTTTATACTGTATTGGGTTTTCATGCAATGCCTTTTTATGATTCTTGTAGCATTTTTTTCTACGGGAAGTGTTGTGGCATTTTGTTCCCAGGACAGAGAAGTGCAAGTACATAATAACAACCTATCACTCAAATTTGACAGCTGATAAGCAGTGTTTTGGTTATTTATATTTCATAAAATTAGTGTTTTGTGAAAATGTGAACAACTTGTCACTCAATCTGATAGCAGATTTTCAGTATCATGGATAAAGAGACCTCACGAAATGAGCGATTGTCTGCTCGACCTTCACACGTCGAAACAATTACAGATTGAATATGGACTACACTGAGTTGCTGCATAGTGATGGGCGATAGTTCATAGGCTGAGAAAGTGTGAATCCCAATGAAAAGTGAATGAAACTGCCCCCCCCCCTCCCGCTCTTGACGGATTTTCTTAAGGAAGGTTTTTGGAGAAGAAGATAGTTCTGCGACGTGTCGACACGAAATGTCTTTCTTTTTTTCTTCTGACTTGGACAGGCCGAAGTCTCCACCTGCTGTCAAAGTGAACCCCTTGTGGTTTCATGTATCATGTCGTGTGATAATTAAGGTCTGCCGCAGACCACGTGTTTTGAGATTCGACGTAGACTCGAGAACTCTCTCGTAGACTCAAAATTCTCTGACCTTGGAGTGAATTGTACTTGTACTTTAATTTTCATTTCATTGTAAATAGAGTTCTGCATAGATAAATAATATTTGTAAAAAAAATTAAAGCAATCCCATGAACCTGAAAGGGGTCATCTTCTTGAAGCCCATATCGGTCTAGTATAGGCCGAGCAGTTACATTCTTAATCAAATGAACATCCCCTCCAGTGGAGGGCTGGCATGTATTCCTCCTTTTCACATCTGTATCTCACGTGCGAGGGATGTGCCTCGCTTTGTTTTTCTGCATCACTCTAGATGGCTGTCTAATGATAATACATATATAATGAGCAAAAATGAACAACGAAAAACCATGAGTTATAAAGGTGTCTAAGAATTGAGATTGATCCGATATAAATTTTTAAAAAAGGTTAAGGAAATAAAATTTATTACTTTGATGCTTACTTTCTGTAGTAAACCACCCAAAAAGTGTCGAAGCATTGACGAAGCATAAGAGCCTTCGTGCCTTCCTGAAAGCAACTGCCTACGCTGCGTTTAAGCCAATGAAAGGGTAAATGGAATTATTTTATTTTTGTTGAAAATCTTACTTTATAAAATTCTCCCCTGATATATATATATATATATATATATATGTGTGTGTGTGTGTGTGTGTGTGTGTGTGTGTGTGTGTGTGTGTGTGTGTGTGTGCGTGTGTACATGAGGGGGAGGACTATTTCGAAAAGCTGCCCCGCAACTGGATATCGTACGAAAGAAACGCCTGAAATCTCCCACCAGGTAATCTGACCACCGATGCAAGGCCCATATATCCCAATTACCATTCAGTCAACTTATTTCTGAAAGCAGAGACTGCAACGGACGTCACCCGTGTATTCGAATCTGTGAATCTTGTATTATTGTTGGGAGTCACTCTCTAGAATGCTTATTTAAAATAAAATTTAATCATTCATATTTCTTTTACCCAATTTCTCGCTTTTTCATATATTTCTCACATGCACTCTTCCATCTCATTCCATTCCATTACAAAATATGCTTATTTCAGTTCTTTCCACTTGTCTTATTTTCGCTCAATATTTTGAGATACATTTCCTCAAATTGAGTATCTTAAAAAGGAAGATATTTTAATTAATTTGTTCTTTTAAATTTTGCCACACATATTTTTTACAAAAAAATAAATCGCCAGCGAAGAGAATTTCAAGTTAACTAAAAGTAAAGAATAAGTATCAAGTACTGAGACTCCATGCACTGAGATTTATTTTCATTTTTCTCCTGAACTTTTCCTTGAAATCGCAATTTGTTTCCTCGGAACAAATGTGCCTCCAGAACAGATGTGGATTCTTTTCAGATTAATCGCATTTTTTTTTTATCTTTCCAGCGGTTTAATTAGGATCAAAAAGCGAAAATTCTAAATTAAATTAAAGAACTGGGCTCGGCTGTGTTGCAGGTTTCGATAAGATTAAAATGGAATAATGATTTTAAGAATAGATTTCCTTTTAGCTGAATGAATTCTTGAATAGTTTCACAAAAATTTCTTCTTTAATCTAAAGTCGATTTCTTGAAATAAAGAATTAATTTTAGATTTTTCTATTCCTTCTATTAGCTCGCACTCTCTTTATATAAATTTTCAATCGTTTATAAAATACTTTCTATTCATCCACTCAAGTTCAAATACATTTTTAACTTGTAGTGGATGACACTGGATGTTAATGTATGTAGTGGATGACACTGGATGTTAATATAGTTTTTCAAATATTCATTCATTAATTAAATTTAGTCAATTAATTTCATTTTTTTAGATTTAAGCTGAATATATCTACCAATGGATGGTGCCAGATAAACTTTAAAAAATGAATGAAAATTATTTATAAAGTATTTTCTGCAAAATATATTATGCAGTATACTCTAAGAAAAAAATAAATAATAATATAAGACCAAAATAATAGAAAGAAATAGAATAAAATAATAGAAATTAAAAATACAATATAATACAAGAAAAAATATTCATAACCATCCTTTCGTAATACTGCTTAAAAGGAATTTCAGGTTGTTTCAATTTTTGTAGGATTTAATATGAGTTTTTAAATATAATTTTATAATAAAATAATATGCAAAAAATATGTGTATCATTTTAAATTTAATCCATTCTTTATTGATCATAAAAATTATAAATGTAAAAAATAAATATTGAATCAATTTTTTATTGTTTATAAAATTTGAAATTCAAAAAATTTGTGTTAATTTTATTTAATCCATTCTTTGTTGTTTATAAAATTGTAAATTCAAAAAATAAAATTGTCTTTTAAGATTTTTAACTAAGCAATTCTTTTGTTGTTGATAAAATTATAAATTAAAAAAAAGTTTATGTAATTCTTTTCTCAATTCTTTGTTATTTATAAAATTGTAAATTAAAAATTATAGAATATATTTGACTAATAATGCAACGTGACTAACTTTATAATGTGACTCATCTCTATAAATAAAAATAAAAAATTTCGTCGTCGTTTATTAATTGGTTGCTTGGGGAAGGACTCATCTGAAATAATAAACAAAATTCAACCAAATACTGTACATTAATAAGACTAGTTTCATGCTATTGTTTTTTATTTATTAAGACTCATGTCACCATACGAAAAACATTCAATATGATTTTTCATCTAGGTATTTGATAATTGTTGCACTTTTTAATTAATTTATCACGATTTAGGATTGCTTTTATTTTTCTCATTATATTTTCTCTAAAAACAAGTAATACAAAAAAAAAAAAAAAAAAAATTTAAAGTCAATTCCTACTTTTTTTCACTCTATTGCAGAATGTCCTTTACAAATAAAGTTGAAATTTTCCTTTTACATCTGGCGCCATCTATTATCAGATATATGCAGCTTAAATCCCAAAAGAACTAAAATGAATTTAATTAAATTTAATGAATGAATTAATATTTGCAAAAACTGTATTAACATCAAATGTCATCCACTGCAAATTCAAAAAAATGTATTTGCAGTTGAGTGGATGAATAAAAAGTGTTTCATGAACGATTGAAAATGTGAACAAGATATATATAGGAGAGTGTGAACTAATAGTAGGAATTGAAAAAGAAAGGACTCTTCTTTGAGAAGTATTTGTTATTTTATTTGAATATCATTCCATGTGGAATAAATATGTCATTTGGTATAGTTACATGAAAAGAAATGGGAATTAAAGCAATTGTCTTTCTGCATTTTTTATTAAATCATTTGCAATTTGCAATTTTATAAATAACGAAGAATTGAAAGAAAAATTATATAAATATTTTTTTAATTTATTATTTTAAAAACAACAAAGAATTGATTAGATAAAAAAATCTTAAAAGATAATTTTTTCTTTTAAATTTCAATTTTATAAACAACGAAGAATTGATTAAATAAAATTAACACAAATATTTTTGAATTTTTAATTTTATATACAATAAAGAACTAATTAAATATTTTTTTGAATTTATAATTGTTATGAACAATAAATAATGGATTACATAAAATTGACACAAATATTTTTGAATTTATAATTATATAAACAATAAAAAATTAATTAGATAAAAAAATCATAAAAAGTTAATTTTCTTGGAATTTACAATTTTTTATAATTTTTTTAAACAATAAAGAATTAATCAGATAAAAAAATTTTAAAAAGATAATTTTTTTTTTTTTTTAATTTTCAATTTTGTAAACAACGAAGAATTGATTAAATAAAATTAACACAAATATTTTCGAATTTATAATTTTATATACAATAAAGAACTAATTAAATATTTTTTTGAATTTATAATTTTTATGAATAATAAAGAATGGATTAAATAAAAATGATACGAATACTTTTGAATTTACAATTTTATTATCATGTTATATTTAAAAACTCATATTAAATCCTTCAAAAATTTAAACAACATGGAATTCTTTTCAAACAGTTAAAAATAAAAGAAATAATACGAAAAGATAGTTATAAATATTTTTTCTTATATAATATACTGCGTATTATACTTTAAAGAAAATCTAAAAATTAATTCTTTATTTCCAAAATTCGACTTCAGCTTTAAAAAAAAGATATTTTTGTGAAACTTCAAGAATTTATTCAGCCGAAATGGAATCTATTCTAAAATCATTATTCCATTTTAATCTTATCGAAAACTGCAGGCACAGCCGGCTTTCATTTAATTAAGAATTTTTCGCTTTTTGATCCTAATTAAACCGTTGGAAAGATAAAAAAATGAGATAAATTTGAAAAGAATTCAACATGGAGGCACATCTGTTCCGAGGAAGCTAATTGCGATTTCAAGGAAAAGTCAGCAGAAAAATGAAAATAAATCTCAACCCATGGAGTCTCAGTACTTGATACCTATTCTTTACTTTTAGTTTACTTGAAATTCTCTTCGCTGACGATTTATTCCTTTGTGAAAAAATATCGGTAGCTAAATTTAAAAGAACAAATTAATTAAAATATCTTTATTTAAGATACTCTATTTGAGGAAATGGAACTAAAATATTGAGCGAAAAAGTTAAGACAAGTGGAAGGAACTGCAATAAGCATATTTTGTAATGGAATGTTGTTTTTCTAATGCAGCTGGCAGACACTTAGACAATTGTCTTGGATGCCTAAAGGCAAGCGCTGTACAGACATTACTCACTTGGCACTACCGGGAGGTGCGTGTAGCTTGAAGATAAGCTACGGACGCGGAGTAACACTACCCCTGCAAATCTCTACGATCCTGTTAGACCGGGACCTACGGTTCAAAGTGGATTCCGAACCACTACAAACATTCAAGGCACTGCCGGGACTCGAACCCGAAATCTGTGGTACTGAGAGTCAGAGCGCTCGGCTGTCAGGCCCCACCTCTAGAAGGGTACCTCGCGCTTTATCCCCGTGATAATGTTGAATCTTCTCAACCTTTGTAGACTCAATGACGAATATTTCAGGCCATGCACAATGGAAGATGCTGAATCTTCTACGCCTCTGTAGACTCTTTTGTAGACGTCTGTAGTAGGCCTTCATTCAGGCCACATTCAGGCCTTTTTAGATAAATATTTTTCGATGGAAAAAATTTTAATACAAGGCTCATAAAAATGAGAATTTCTTACAAAACAAAATTAAAAACACTTTCAACACTCGTGAACTATTCATGAGCAAAACACATAATGAATTGGTCCCCCACAATGCAAACTAAAGATGTTGAAAACCTACCAAATACTACTTTAAAATAGAAAATTTAATGAATTCCGCTTTAATATAATTTAGAATAATAAATAATTTAATGATTTATTAGTATAATTAAAATTTATAACATGAAGTATTTAAGCACTAACAAAACAAATTGCATTCAATTTTACAAATAGCTTTCAATGGAAAAATTTACAGAAAAATTAATTAAAATGAGCTTTTATTTTATTAGTAGTTATAATCGTTGTATTATAAATCGAATTTAGATAGTATTTAATTACAAATTTTATAAATCACTTAAAACAACCAGTTATTTTTTTCATTAAAATGTACTTAATATTGAATAATTTTGATTTAAAAGAAATTTGAATGAAAACATCATGCGAAGAAGCTGTTTAATACTTTTTAAAATTTGTTACAATGTTTAATTTGTAACTAATAGATGTAATTAAAATGTTTAATGCATTTTTACAGTGTATTAAACATTGTAAAAAAATACATTAAAAAATAATAATTTACAAAAATTAAAAAAATATAATTTAAAAATAACAATTACATTTTCATTTAAAATAAAATTGTAATTGTTACTTTAAAAACAATTTTTATGTTACAATGTTTAATTTGCAACTAATTGTTGAATATTTAAAAAAATGAACATGAAAATAAGTCAAAAGATATCTCTGCATATTTTCTTTTTCTATGCATATCCTGATTTAATTTTTATACCATGCGAAGACAAAAAAGTAGTATACTAGTACATCTTAAATTAAGTTACAATATAATTAAAATAATTAAAAAGAAATTTCTGCCAAAAAAGTTTTTTTCTAGCAAGTTCCGCTAAATATTGCTGCTTCTAATGTAATTTATCTCTTTTTCTAACACTTTTGTTGGTGCAAATCAGTTTTTAACAATTGTTGTATATTATACATAAGCAGAAGGTAAGAAACAGTATTTTCATAATTCTGAACATAGCCCATTCTTTAAAGCATTACAGCTGACTTGTGCTAAAATAGTCCTGACCTGATTCAGTTTACAATCAATAATGAACAATCCCTGACAGGAAAATCGCAATTTCACTTGATTTTTTTTTTTTTATGTGAATATCCAAAACTGGAATTCACTCTAATTGTAATATAAAGGTATAACATGAAAAAAATATCATGTAATGAAAATATAACCTGAAAAAAAGCTACATTTCTTAACTGGAATTCACTCAAATTGTAATATAAAGGTATTTGATCCGTAATATAAAAAAAAAAAAAAATGTAAGTCAATTCCTACTTTTTTTTTTCACTCTATTGCAGAAAAGTCCTTTACAAACAAAGTTGAAATTTTCCTCTTACATCTGGCGCCATCTAGTATTAGATACATGCAACTTAAATCTAAAAAATAACTAAAATGAATTAATTAAATTGAATTAATTAATTAATATTTGAAAAAACTGTATTCACGTCATGTGTGATCCACTAAAAGGTTTAAAAATGTATTTGAATTTGAATGGATGAAAAGAAAGTTTTTTATTAAAGATTGAAAATTTGAACAAGATTTATATAGGGAGAGTGTGAACTAACTGTAGGAATTGAAAAAATACATTTGTTAACTGGAATTCACTCAAATTGTAATCTAAAGGTGTTTGATCCGTAATATAACGTGAAAAAAAAATAAATTTATGAATTGAGATTACTCAAGTTGTAGTATAAAGGTATTTGACCCGTAATATAACATGGAAAAAAAAACACATTTCTTAACTGGAATTCACTCATGTTGCGATATAAAGTTATTTGATATGTAATATAACATGAAAAAAATACATAACTCAACTGGAATTCATTAACCCGTGACACAATTTTATTTTTCCATTCATAATTAAAAGAATAGTTCAAATTAAAACATCTACTTAAAAAGAATTTGATAATCATTATTATTATTGTTGTTGTGGAATTACAAAATACCTTCTACAATACCGGATTAAAAATAACAAATTGAAAATCCGCCGCCATTGAATGGTTGGATATTTAAAGTTCTTACATTTCTTTTATGAGAACAAAAAAACAAAAAAACATCAAACAATAGAAGTAATCTTTATTGATGGAAAAACTACTTGCACTCGCGTGTTCTCTTTTTTTTTTTTTTTTTCTTATAGGACATTATTACAAAATTCATCAGTGCCTACAAGTCGGAAGAAATGTTCTCTTAGAAAGAACTATTTGTCATTCTGCTTCTTATTACAGCAGTGTCCATTATGAGCGATTAATGACGAAGACAACGTAAGAGCTCTACCTGGCATATTGGCTGATTTGTAAAATAATGTTTTTTGTCATTTTTCTCCAGAAAGACAAAAATAAATAATACGATGTATTTTAAAGCTTATTTTTTCTTTATTTCTCTTTTAAACGAATAAAAAGTAATAATTATAGTTAATTATTCTGAATATTAGTTACATTTTATCTTTCTTCAGACATTTTTGTGTTGAAGAACTGTATAAAGCTTACGTACCTGTATAGCCTTATGCATTAAAAATGAGCAGAAGCATACATTTATACTACCGTATGAAAGTATATTAAATCATAAGCATTTACCTCTTTAAACATTCTCCATAAAATAAATTTTTTTTTCTTGTTATAAAAATAATGCATTATGGAAAAACATTGTTAAATCAGCTAAAAGTAGGAAAATTAAAAATATACTTTTTCTTAGAAGGGTTTGAAAGCATAATAACTAGTAATTACATCATAAGAAATAAAAAGTATAAATGTTTTATACTTACCTAGTTATCATATTTCTAAGGCATCCATTAGAAATTTTATCATGGCAACTGGCTTACCGATTACGGAGTACCCATGGAGATAGACCCCTTAACCTCCTCATTTTAATTCATATAAAAATTTAGGATTTTTAATTGGCTGCTTAAGGTTAGTATAAAACAAGTAATATAATTTTTTTTTTTTTAAAGTCAATTCCTACTTTTTTTTTTTAACAGATAACTACACTAAATTTATCTGGCGCCATCTATTATTAGATACATGCCACTGAAATGTAAAAGAAAACTAAAATTAATTAATTAAATTTCATCACTGAATTAATATCTGAAAAAAAATGTATTAACATCCAGTGTCATCCACTACAAGTTAAAAAAATGCATTTGAACTTGACTGGACGAATAAAAAAAGTAGTTTATGAACGATTGAAAATTTGAACAAGATATATATAGGGAGTGTGTGAGCTCTGAGCTAGGAATTGAATAAAAGATAAAGTTTCAAAAAATTAATATATGGTACTCTAGAAATTAAAAATAAATACTAAAAATAAATAAAAGTAAGATAAAAATTAAAATTAAAAATTAAAAGAATTTGAGTTTAAATTCGGTACAATTAAAGACCAGTTGTCGATGCCACAAAATTATTGAATAAGATATAAATGTGGTGATAAGGGGTAAGCTGAGCGATGGGAGTCCACAATGATGATCTAGAAAGTAAAGATTAAACGTTCACACACAAGAAAAAGGCACTTCTCAGAACCAAAGTTCTTCTTATTTTTTTTTTTTTTTTTATTTTTATTTTTTGATAATTTTTTCCCATCCTTTTGTTTTATTTACAAAAAAAGGCATAAAAAAATAAATAAATAAAAACTAACATGTTACGGTAGAAAATAATTACGGTGCACAATTTCAAAATATTATAAATTTAAAGATTCCCAATTATATTTTAAAATAAATTAATTAGCACTTAAAAACATAATAAAAAAATTGCATTATATTATACTACTTTTTTTTTTTTTTTACCGATATTAAAAAAATCTTGCATCTCTTTTATATGTATCTTTAATATTCAGAAAGTGAAACAGTCAATTATTTCCTTCGAAAGATACGAAAGAAAGTACAAAAAAATTTAAATATTTAAAACTTTGTTTTTTCTTGATTTGGATTATTTCTATTAAAATATGGTTTTAAATCATTAGTATAATAATTAAAAGTATTGTTAAGTTTGTATGTGTTTTAAAAATATTTAGATTATTTTTATTAAAATATGGTTTTAAATCATTAGTAAGTAATTAGTTACTATAATAATTCGACTATCATTAGTATGATAAAGAATTGAATGGCATAACTAATAATGATGGCTGCATTTGTGCTTTACAATTACAGAATATAATTACTTTCTGATTTATTTTTATAAATAAAGTGCGAACTTAATTTGAAAGGAAGCTCACTAAATGGCCAAAAATGGATCATAGCTCACCGAGAGCCTACAATGTAGGCCTAGATCCCTCCACTCCCCTCTCCCCCGCTGGTTACAAAGGGTGTAGGGGGTAGGACATGGCAGGGAAGAGCCAACTTAATATGCAAATGGCCGACCGTCGCTAAGTTTTGGGGATTTTAGTTCCTGCTAGTGGCAGCGACGATTCAAGGGGTGAGATTAATTAGCTTGGAACACACCCCTCGTGAGCGGTGCATGCCGGGATAGGGGTAGGGCAGAGGAGAGGGCTTCGAGAGCA
Source organism: Caerostris extrusa (assembly GCA_021605095.1). Lineage (NCBI taxonomy): Eukaryota > Metazoa > Arthropoda > Arachnida > Araneae > Araneidae > Caerostris > Caerostris extrusa. Next base: position 224,401 of record BPLR01018808.1, read on the forward strand.
CGTCAAGTTGCTTTGGGGATGGTCAACTGTTCTTTCTTTTTCCATTTTTAATTAAGTATCTTAATACATTGAATAGAATGGGGGAAAAAAATGTTGTAGAGAATAAAAATATCGTTTGGCAGATTATAATGACTCTGAAGAGGGCAGACGATATAAAAATGCGAAATGGGATTAAAGTGGAAATATTTTTTTTTTTTAATTTGAAATCTTTTTTTGATAAAAATATGTTATTTTGAAAAATTGTTCAGTAAAAGATTTAAAAAAGTTTAAACTCGCTTAATTTTTTTTTATTATAATTATTATGGAGTTACATACTTTTCGCGCAGAACTTTTTAATAGAATAAACGTTTTAATTTTAGAGCATTTCAAATAAAAAGTTTTACAAGCAAAGATGCATTATAAAATTTTTATCTACAAAATTATTTCTAAACTTATTCTAAACTAACAAAATTTTTATCGATAAACTATCTCCATTTATTATTATTTATTTCATTAACTATCTTCATTTTTTTCAATTCCTACTATTAGTTTCACACTGTCCCTATATATATCTTGTTCAAATTTTCAATAGTTCATAAAACACATTTTATTCCTTCACTCAAGTTCAAGTACATTTTTTAAACTTGACATTTGATGTAATACAGCTTTTTCAAATATATTTCAATAATTAAATTTAATTAATTAATTTAAGTTTTTTTTTACATTTAAGTTGCAAATATCTACCAATAGATGGTGCCAGATAAAATTTAAAAAATGAATGAAAATTATTTATAAAGGACTTTCTGCAATAGAGTGAGAAAAAGTAGGAATTGACTTAAAAAAATTTCTTTTTATATTACTTGTTTATTAGGATAAACGTTTAATTTTAAAGTATGACTTCAAATAAAAAGTTTTACATGCAAAAATGCCTTATAAAATTTTTATCTACAAAATTATTTCTAAACTTATTCTAAACTAACAAAATTTTTATCTATAAACTATCTACATTTACTATTATTCACTTCATTAACTATCTTCTTTTTTTAGTTATTGGTAAACTATCATCATCTATCATTTACATTCTTAAAAATAATTCATTTCTCTTATGATCAAGTATAGAAATTTCATCCGTGTAGTAAATTTACTGCTGCTGATCTCTTAATAATGGATTAAATTTAAAACGCCCGCTCCGAAAGAAGCTGTTTTTTTAAGAAATGCAAGAAATACTTTATTTGCCATCTATTAACTTTTATCATCCGTATGAACTCACTTCATAGAAAAATTAATGATAAATGCTATCGCAACAGAGCATTCTATTATTAATTTAAACCAAAAACAAAATTTATTTGGAATCAAATGATTATGTTTGGAATAGATAAAAATAATAGGGGTCTCTGGCACTTGGTACAACGGGTTTGGGGTTCGAATCCCGGTAGCGCCATGGATATTTGTAATGGTTCGGAATCCACTTTAAGGCGTAGGTCCCGATCTAATCTGATCGTAGAGCATTGTGGGGAGGTAGTGTTCCTCGCGTTCGTAGTCTATCTTCAAAACTACACGTGCCCCTGGGTAGTGCTAAGTGAGTAACAGCGGTGCAACCGTTGCTTTTTGGCATAAAAATAACTGTCTCTGTATTGCCAGCTACATTAGAACAACAACAACAGATTAAAAATAATATATAAATGCTAATAATAATTGTTTATATGTAATAACTTGCCGGGTAACTAACTAATTTTCTGTTATTATTACTATGACTGTACTTCATATTGCTTATATCATTAGATTTATTCTTAATCTCAACCTTTTAAATTGCATTTTATTTTTATTTAAAAATAATAACATTGTATGCTAACACGTCTTAGTGAATATAAATGAATCAATTTTAATTTAAAAACAAAAGGAAGTAATTTAAATTTTTATGCGTTTAAAAATTTTTTTTATTATGCGTTTAAAAATAGTTCATATATTTGGAATTAAAGCTAAACTAAACATAAGCACATAAATCGATATTCATGCATTTGTTTCATATGTATATCGATTATTTTCATCCGATATGTCCTAAGTGATGATATTTTTAATCGATATCGGAAGAAGGGGCAAAATTTCATCTCAAAAGATGAAAGAAAATCAATTCTCTGCAATGTAATGTCACTGTGTGTAAAATGACAGTCCTCTAAGTAAACGTTTCAAATTTATACACTTATCTGATGATTCACAAGCACCCTGATTCGCATATTACTTATCTACCTCGTGTATTTCTTTAAAAGTAAAATAGAATAGTAAGACTTTAATGCAAATAAATCATATGCGTTCACGTAAATGCGTATGAATATGTATGATTCAACTACTACTACTACACCACACCACACCGCTGTGCCTAGGGCTGAGTTGCCCCTTTACAGTTTGGGAAGGATGTGGGTGAGAGAGAAGTCTGATTGGGCTCTGTGATGCTCTACGGTCATATACGTCCGGGACCTAAGGCTTAAAGTGGATTCCGGACCACTACAAACATCTAGGGCACCTCCGGCATTCGAATCCGGAACCTGTGGTACCGAGGGCCAGAGCGCTAGCCACTCGGCCATCAGATCCCTATGATTCATCTACAAACAATGAGAGACGATGCAAAAACCCTTGCTCTGAATACTTGCAAGAGAGCCCTCGGTGCCGTTCAGAATAAATGATTAGTTGGCCTACTTATTGCCGATGCTCACTAGAGAGGAAATATATTTAGCGCCACCCTGCGCCTTAGCAGAGACGGCTCAAAGTGGAGTCCTTAAACAAAGCTATAATTATCACTCTTTTACTAAATGTGTTAAATATTGTGTGTCTAATTGTATGTGTATAGCAATTGTATATGTATAGCAATCTAAGTGCAAGTGTTGGGTTCTGAAACTTGTGCCTTCAGTATCTCAACCCAATCACACCCATTTACAATATGGTTCCTAACTCGGGTCCACCAGTACCTGCACACTACTAACTGGCACTCGAACGCGTGACCAGTACCCGCCCATTACAACCTAGCAAATAACGTGCGACTCGTAAATGAAAAGAAAGCAAAAAAATCATTTTTGTTAATTAATTCTTATAAATGAAAAAAAAAAAAAAAAAAAATCGGTAAATAAAAATTAATAATCGGAAAAAAACCCAAATCTGCTCAAGAATTGAAGAATGTGAACATTTTTTTCCTGCACTGAAATCTTTTCTTTCTAATGCAGCTGGCAAACACTTAGACAGCTTCGTCTTGATGCCTTAAGGAAAGCGCTGCACAGACGTTACTCACTTTGCATTATCCAGGGGGCGAGTGGAACTTTTAAGATAAGCCACGGACGCGGAGTAACAATGCCCCCGCAACGCTCTAAGATCCTATTAGGACGGGACCTACGGTATAAAGTGGATTTCGATCCACTACAAACATCCATGGCACCGTCGAAACCCGAACCCGAAACCTGTGCTACCGAGCGCCGGAGCGCCACTCGGCCATTCAGGCCTTTCCTGCACTGAAATGAATAATGAAAGTCTCGAAGGTCACATGCATTTTCGTAACGACACAAATTGAAAGTTCAGTCACAAATATCGAATTTGTTACTGTTTAATAATTAACAGCGTTTCTTAAGTCATGAAACAAATGCCAATCCCAATACTATGTTCCTGTAATGCATATATGTCCTTATAATACATTTATGCGCATTATGTTTTTATAATGATGTAATAATTATACAGGCATGTACGTTCTTGTAACATATTACAAAAACATTAACCAATTTCTACAGTACACAGATATCAGCTTCACCAACAAAAAAAAATGCTCTTGTAATACAAATCTTGCTCTAGTAAATGATATGTTCTTGTAGCAGATATCAATGCATGTATGTACTTGTATTGTATCAAAAGATTTATAGTTACCAATATAGCAGAATCACATACAAAAATGGTTCTTCTAATACGTATATGTAACGCTCTGGTTCTCGATGCCACAGCCTTCTTATTCGAGTCTCTGGCGGTGCCATGGATGTTTGTAGTGGTTCGGAATCCACCTTAGATCCATCCCTGTCTAAAATTCGTATTACACAGCTGGAAATAAAATACAAATTTTGTTTTATCACGAATTCGCAGAGTACAGTATTTTTAAGAATTTTACGGTCCTGTAGGCACAAGTTGTAGACAATTTATTTTAGTAATTATGTAAAACTAAAGCAAGACGGTTAAAAAGGAATCTTTTCTATTTAATGTAGAGTTTGAAATAAGCATGTTAAGTTTGTGGCATTTATGTTTATTTATAAATTGCCTGTTATTCATTAGTTATTCAAAATTTATTAATAAGAAATTTAGGATGAAATATAAGATGATTAAAAATGAAAAATAAAATACATTAAATTAAATTATATGCGTTGATTTGAAATGGATGAATCATTTACACGAATGAATCATTCATTTCATTGAAAAATGTGGAGCTTTTTACTGACGTGGACACTGAGCTTATGATTTCTGATTTAGATAGAATTTATTTTGTAAAACTTCATTAAAAATAATTTGATTTTAATATATAATTCTCTTTTCCACTAAAAATAAAATTACATTTTCTCATTTCTTTATTCAGTAATTGAACAAACAATAAATAAATGTAAGAACAATAATTAAATGTACGAATTAATAATGAACGAATTCATTCAATAAATGAATCATATGAATTCAATAATGAACGAATTCAGTCAATAAATAAACGTATGAATTCAATAATGATCGGATTCCTTCAATAAAGGAACGTACGAATTCATCAAGGAAAGAATTCATTAAATTAATGAACGTGTGAATTTAATAGTGAACGAATTCATTCGATAAGTAAACGCACGAATTCAATAATGAACGGATTCTTCAATAAAAGAACGTACGAATTTATTATATAAATGAACGTAGGAATTTAATAATGAATGTATGAATTTAATAATAAACGAATTCATTCAATAAATGCATGTATGAATTCATTAATGAAAGAATTCATTAAATTAATGAACGTGTAAATTTAACAGTGAACGAATTCATTCGATAAGTAAACGAATTCATTAAATAAATGAACGTACGAATTCAATAGTGAACGAATTAATTCAATAAATGAATGTACGAATTTAATAATGAACAAATTCATTCAATAAATGAACGTACGAATTTAATGAATGAATTCCTTCAATAAATGAACGAATTCTTTCAATAAATGAACGTATGAATTCAATAATGAACGAATTTACTCAATAAATAAACGTATGAATTCAATAATGAACGAATTCATTCAATAAATAAACGTATGAATTTAATAAACAAATTAATTCAATAAATTAACGCACGAATTTAATAATGAATGAATTCATTCAGTAAATGAACGAATTCATCCAATAAATGAAACGAATGAATGCTTGAAATCTAAGATATTTCGAGTGACCTCATCCTCTGGAATCTACTCGTCCCATTCTTTGATCGCGAATGTCTATCGAAAACCGCCTAACAAGAGGGATCCCTCGGTACCTCTGCCGCCATCTATCGGAAATCAATTTCCCTCAACCACAAGAGAGCAGGCATTGATTGGGTCATCTAACACAATATCCGTCACGGTTGGACTTTTCCGCACTTCTAAGCCCCCATTCCCCTACACACTACATCGGAAGAGGGGCCATTTTTTTTTTATAGAAATGCAATTAGTTGCATTCCAATAGGGGGAGGGGTGTTCGAAATCCTCTTTTGTGGGTGGCATCGATGTATTTAAATGAAATGGGTCTTTCTCGATAATCTTGTTAGCCTCCAATAACGAAAACATATGATGTGTGTCGGAATCTTCTGTGCTCGAGTTTCGATCCAATAAAGGGATCATAAATTTTTATTTCAATTCCTATAATAGAAGTCCATTTTTATTTTTGCTTTGTTTCTTAGTTTCGTAAATCACCTCAATGTGAGAAATTCGGCACCGTTTTTTTCTTTTTAAATAATTCTCAAGCATTTTTCATATTTATATTTTTATGAAATACACTACTGTGCCCAAAAAGTAAGACCAATTATTTTTTTTTTCAAAAACTCCTTATTTATTCTTCCAAATTTATTTCATCGCCTTCACAGTAATCTCCTGCGGACACAATGCACTTATGCCAACTTTTATTCCAATCTTCAATGCATGCTAAAATCTCATAGGCAGGGATGGCCTTCAAAGCTCGCGTTGAATCTCTTCATTCGACTCAAAACGGTGTCCCCGGAGTGGTCTTTTGAGTTTAGGGAATAGCCAGAAGCCACACGGCTTGAATACGGTGATTGTGAAACGATATGGGTTTGTCACGAAGAATCAATGCAGTGTGAGCTGGCGCATTCAGTGTTTTCGGTACCGATCGAGATTTGACGCGTTTGAGGCCCAAAATGAAATTGACCAATCCTTTTGAAATTTTAACACCCTCAGCAAGGTCTTTAATTGTAAATGGATGGTTTGCAAGCACCCAATCTTTCAGTTTTGGATGTGAGTTTCGTCGGTTGAGGTGAAGGGACGATCAGAGGGCTCTTCGTCTTCTACGCATTCTCTGCCTTCTTTGAACTGTTTATACCACTTGTAAGCATTACTTTCCCATATAGTAAAGGGTCACCGAATGCCTTCTGCAACATTCTGTACGTTTCCACAAATACAATTGAATGCAAGCTATTCTTTGCTCAATTCATTTAATTTTAGCGTCTCACAAAGCTCGTGGCGATGCTTCAGTGTATTTTGCACTCCCACGGACGGGTTTAACGCCTCTACCATCTCGCCTGAGAATCTTTCGATATAGCATTGTGACAATCTGGCATGATGGCCCTCTACCTTGTAATTAACGACCACCCGACATTTGTCAACTTGTCAATAAAAAGCCTGAATTTACAGACTTTTGTAATTTATAAATTCTTACTTCATTGCATCTTAAATCTCTTTTCTCTCTATTATTTTTTTCATTCATTTTCTTGTACTTGCTTCTGTAAACCTCGTGTGATTCACAAGGACTTCTTGGAAACTTCATTACAAACAATTTTATGTTAAATTATGTACTCTAATACTCCCCCCCCTCCATCCTTTTTATCACGTGTGAGCATGATGTTGTCCTGATTACGGGTCCGTGACGTTGACCGAAAAAAAGGGTCAAGAAAATAAATCTGCATTTCAAATTTTGGCGGAAAATGGTACTTTGGGCCCCTTCACTTTTGAAATGCTTCATGAATAACGTTAATCCTCAGGAATTTTCTGTAGAATTTGGCTTTTGCCTGAAGTGCTTTGTAGTATGATTTTGAACCAATTTACATGTTTTGGGTTTTGATTTTAAACATTTGTATATCCAATAACTATTAAGTACTCGTAGAGCGTTGATCCATTCCTTCTTCTTGAAGTTTCACATTTATCACTTTTGGCATTTTCCATGTCTATTGAACTGTATTGTGCTTCTAATTGTATTTGGAATACTTCATTCTTCATTTATGCCTAGAATTTTCAAACTTTGATATATTCTTTTTGGCTATTGTATGTGATAGTGATTCTTGTAAAATTTGGAATACTTAATTCTTCATATACGAATACATTTATGTTACTTTTGTATAATATTTTGGCTATTAAATGTGACAACGTTTTTTGTAAAATTGGGAATACTTTATTTTCCTTTACATCACATTTATACATTTAGCAATATATTACATTACATTTATATTACTTTTGAATATTATTTTAGAAATTCTTGAACAAATCTTTTTCATAAAGTTCTTGATCTATTCAACATTGCTATATTCATGTAGCTATTCGAAGTTGGTCATTCTTGCAGTATTCCAATCAATTTCTTCATATATCTCGTGCATATTTAAACATTGTCATATTCCTGAGTTTATTCATCTGTTGTCGAATGTTCACACATGATAAATTGAAATTTGCCGAGCAGATTTCAGTTTTTTTTTTTTTTTTCATTTGATTTATTTTTTTTAAATACAATCGAATAAATACTCGTCTGTCCAAAACACATTCTTTTATCAATTCCTTCGATTAGTTTACACTCTCCCTATATATATCTTGTTCACATTTCATTCGCTCATAAAATACTTTTGATTGATCCACTCAAGTTCAAATACATTTTTCCTTGAACTTGTAGTGTATGACACTGAATGTTTATACAGTTTTTTCAAATATTAATTCATTTATTAAATTCAATTAGTTCATCGTAGTTTTTTTTAATTAAGTTGCATATATCTACCCATAGATGGCGCTAGATAAACTTAAAAAAAAAGATTGAAAATTATTTATAACGGACTTTCTGCAATAGAGTGAAAAAAAAAAAGGAATTGACTATAAAAATTTTTTTTTTTATACATATTACTCGTTTTTAAATGCAATCGAATAAATCCTCATGCGTCCAAAACACGATCTTTTCTTTTATTCCACAGAAACAACTACAGTCAAATGAATTCGTCTTACTCCGATTGATTCACGACTCACTCTCTCTTGCCAATTATTTTTATCTTCGCAACATTCCTTCCTCCAGAAATGCAATAACATTTCATCACTGACACCCACACCTGAAGGCCACCAACAACGTCAGGACAAAGAATCCAGGACAAAGGATAAAGGATAAAAACACCCATCCTACAGGCTGGTGTCCGACCGCTCATTATGCTTCATGCATATTTAAGCACGTCAAAGAGCGACAAAAATAAAGAGCGATTAATTTGCCAAAAATAATTGAGAGGAATAATGAAATTTGGAATGAAAATTAAACGTTGTATGTCAACTAATATGGATGTAACGAGTTAGGCGTTGGTTCAGATTAATAATGATAGCCGGGCCTTTTTTTTTCAGCCTATTTCCCTAAGTGGATTACAGAGAGCCTTTTAATTTTTAATTAGGTAATACAAGATAGGAATGATGTCAAGAAAAAAAGAATAAAAAAATGGCCTGTGTGGCAAAACTCAATTTTAGTTTATCGAGTCATTTAAAATGATTAAATTATGCAAAAAAAACATTTTTGTTTTATTTTTCCTTGAATTATATTAAGTGCTTATTGCAGAAAAATAGATCGCAAAATAGAATGGATAGGGTTGTTTATAAATGAACTAATAGATGAAATGAACTTTCAGAATAATATCATAGATAGAAATTTCTATCTGTAATTGTTGATTAAATTTATTATTATTACATTTATCTAATGTACATTAACTTGATGATGAACCTCAGTATATATATACATGATATTATAAACAAGTAGTATAAGAATATTTTAGATATTCTACCAACAATAACAGGGATTTCCTAGTTTTTCTGAATGTTAAGCAAAAATGATAATAATAAATAAATAAAAACAAGTAATATAAAAAAACTTTTAGAGTCAGTTCCTACTTTTTTTCCACTATATTGCAGAAAAGTCCTATACAAATAAAGTTGAAATTTTCCTCTTACATCTGGCGCCATCTATTGGTAGATACATGCAACTTAAATCTAAAAAAAAATTAATTAATTAAATTTAATGAATTAATTAATATTTGAAAAAAAACTGTACTAACATCCAGTGTCATCCACTACAAGTTCAAAAAAATGTATTTGAACTCGAGTGGAACAATAAAAGTGTTTCATGAATAATTGTAAATATAAACAAGATATATATAGGGAGAGTGTGAACTACTAGAAGGAAAAAAAAAAAAAAAAAACGGTGTGGCAAAACTCAATTTCAGTTCATCGAGTCATTTAAAATGATTAAATTATGCAAAAACATTTTTTGTTTTTCTGATTTATTATATTTTTCCTAGAATTATATTAAGTGTTTATTGCAGAAAAAAGAATATTACAAAATATAATGGATAGCGTTATTTACAAATGAACTATTTTCCTTTGTATTTTAAATTTTTTTTCAGAATATTATATATATATATGATATATTATTTAAAATATTATTATTTTTTTTCAGAATTCCTATGTTAAAGTGTTCATTACAGAAAAGAATATCACAAAATAGAATGGATAGGGTTATTTATAAATGAAGTATTTTGGTCTGTATTTTAAATTTTTTCAGAATATTATCTTCGATAGAAATTTCTTACTGGAATTGGTGATTAAATTTGTCATTGTTAAATTTATCTAATGTACATTAACTTGATGATGAACCTAGCCTCTGTATACATGATATTATAAACAAGTAACATAAAAAAAAAATTTAAAGCAATTCCCACTTTTTTTCACTATATTGCAGAAAAGCCTTTTACAAATAAAGTTGAAATTTTCCTCTTACATCTGGCGCCATCTACTATTAGATATATGCAACTTAAATCTTAGAAAACTAAAATTGATTAATTAAATTTAATGAATGAATGAATATTTGAAAAACTGTATTGACATCAAGTATAATCCACTGCAAGTGTTAAAAAATGTATTTGAACTAGAGTGGATGAATTAAAAAGTATTTTATGAACGATTGAAAATTTGAACAAGATATATATAGGGAGAGTGTGAACTAATAGTAGGAATTGAAAAAATTGTCAAAATTTAAAAAAAAAAAGTTATATCTATAATGGATTATCTTTGAATAATTAGCAATGATTTTTTTATCGAATTCGAGAATAAATGCCTCTCGTTGTACTAGAAAATCAAAGAGTGTTCAATAACTTTATCGATAAATTTGTCAACATGAATTTATGTATTATAATGTATGCTATGGCTTTTTTTATAAAATCTATCAAACACTGGGGGACCAATCGGTCTTTATCGTATATACTGTAAAAATGAACTAATGATAAATACAGTTAGAATTAAAAAAGAACAAAGAAAACAACAACATCAACATAACGTAAATATCAACATAAATTTGTTTTCACGTTTTAAATAAAAAAGTGGCATAAAAGTAATTTATAACATGCGTTTGGATTCCTTAATAATAACTCTTGTTTATTTGTTTATTTAGTATCCTCTAATTACGAGGATACTATTGTTAAATATGTTTGAAAAATGTGGCACTATAAACAGCATTTTCTTTCCTTCAAATTAACTTCTTTTAATAAGAAACCGTCTTGTTATAGTACTTAACAAGCCTACTGTTCCTTGGAAATAACGAACCTGCAATTTTTTTTTTTTCTCTGTTTTCTCAAATTTCCTCTGTTCTTTTGGAATTTTAACAGTATTTATCATTAGTTGCTTTTTAAAGTTTATACGGTAAAGAGAGATTTGTCCCACAGTGTTTGATCGATTTTATAAAATCAGCTATAACATACATTTAATAATGCTTGTTTTTCTTAAACAATCCCTGCAATAATAGTTCCCTTACATGACAACAGAAAACTACTACTTTTTTATTCCATTATGCAAAGACAAACATTTACTTAACATAGTTTTTTCAAAGAAGAAAAAAATTTTCTACATTCTACTAAATATTCATTTTATTTTAAATTATAAATATTTCAAAACTTTGCAATTGTTGCAATAGTGACCTATTAGTGTAATCAAAATTTTATTAACACAAATTTTAGTAAATCATTCTAATTTCAAACCTTAAATTTTTTTAAATTTTAATTTAATTTTTATTAATTAATTTTTATTAATTAATTTTTTTAATTTATTTTAATTTTAATTAATAATAAAAAAATTTAATTTTAATTTTTATTAATTAATAAAAATTTTTATTTAATTTCTAATTTTTTTTGTTTAAATTTTTTTAGAAAAATAACCATCAAGAAAAATCATACCTTCATTAACATTCCAGGTTTAACTTCGTTGTTCTCATTTGTTTAGTTATATTAACTAATCGCTTAATACTTTTTATGCTTTATCGAGATTACTAAATGGAAATAGAACAGAAGTAAAATGTTATTTTCAAAGCAAATAAAAATTACATTTTTAAAGAAACTATGCAAGTTTTTCAATTAAAACGCAATTATTCCATAGCATATTAGAAAATAAACTGCCCTATTACAAAGTAAATTTTTAGAATGCAATTAATCCTTATGTTGCCACTCAATTCAATCTCAACTCTTACGGAAATATTTACCAAACGATTGTTAAATTTTAAAAAAATCAGATTTACTAAATGGATAATAAAAAAAAAAGAAAATTAAAAATTTTATTTCATATACAGACGATTATTAAGAGAATTTTTTTCTTAAGTTTTCCTTAATCGTTTGGCAAAAATTAAAATTCGTTTTCAAGATTATGTTTTTATCTCCGAGTTTGAGAATAATAATATTTTATCTTCTGAGTCGAATCCGCTGTAAATCCGTTATCCGTAAATAAATTTTTTTTTAAAGTCAATCCCTACTTTTTTTTTTTTCACTCTATTGCAGAAAAGTCCTTTGCAAATAAAGTTGAAATTTTCCTCTTACATCAGGTGCCATCTATTGGTAGATACATGCAACTTAAGTCTAAAAAAACTAAAATTAATTAAATTTAATGAATGAATTAGATTTGAAAAACTGTATTCACATCCAGTGTTATCCACTACAAGTTTAATGAAAAAAAATTGTATTTGAACTTGAGTGGATGAATAAAAGGTATTTTATGAACGATTGCAGATTTGAACAAGGGAGAGTGTGAATTAATAGTAGAAACTAAAAAAATAGACCTAAAATCTAAAAATGATCATATTTTACCCTATTTTTCTGAATACTTCATTTCTTGTTATTTTATTTTATTTGAAAAACAAGTAATATAAAAAAAAAAATATTAAAGTCAATTCCTACGCAATTCCAATTCAAATTCCTTTTTCATTGTATTGTAGGAAGTCCTTTATAAATAATTTTAATTCATTTTTTTAAGTTTATCTGGCGCCATCTATTGGTAGATATATGCAACTTAAATCTAAAAAAAAACTAAAATGAATGAAATAATATTTGAAAAAACTGTATTCACATCCAGTGTCATCCGCTACAAGTTCAAAAAAAAAATGTATTTGAGTGGATGAATAAAAGGTATTTTATGAACGATTGAAAATTTGAACAATATATAGATAGGGAGAGTGTGAGCTAATAGAAGAAATTGAATTAAATTAAAATGAAACATTAATTATACATTAATTTAAATGTATAATACTTGCAATTGTAACTTTACTTGAATTATCAGTAATAGGTAAATAGTATAAGAAAAAGTTAAAAGTTCTGAATTAAAAATTTTTAATAATCCGTCAATTTTTTAAAAATTTGAAAAATTCTCTATCTGATTTTGTTAATCAAATTTATGGAAATAAAATAAAAATTCAAGTTATGCATAGTTTTATAAATGTATTGTTATTATCATATCGCTAACAAAATGCATATATACAGGATGATTATAATTAAAGTCCTATTTTCACAATGCTGTAAAAAAGAACCCCTCGTCACAATGAGTTCAAATTTGAATTGATGATACTTGAAGAAGGGGGAAACGATATGACATCAAAAAAATTCCACCAATTCCATCCAATTTGGTATGACCTTGCCGTGGTGGATGGACTTTCCGCTCACAGTGTCACAATTGTTTAGTGACTTTTTCCATCAAAAACACGAAACAATCAAGCACATTGAACACTACAATTGGTTTAATATGCAACTCATGCCAAATACGCTGTTATTTCGATTCAAAATATCACTTGCAGCCGAATTCCCTTTCTTTAGGCCGCTTACAGCGGCATCTATTATTACACTTTGGAACCTTTTTGATGCCGTACCGTTTCTCCCTCTTCAAGTATTTTCAGTTCAAATTTGAACTTATTGTGACGAGTGGTTTTTTTTTTACAGCATTTTGAAAGTGGGACCTTAATTACAAACACCCTGTACATATATACACTGAAGTGACAAAAGTCATGGGATACCTCTTAATATCGTGTCGGCCCTCCTTTCGCCCGGCGAAGTGCAGCAACTCGACATGACATGGACTCAACAAGTCGTTGGAAGTCTTCTGCAGGAATATTGAGCCATGCTGTCTCGATAGACGTCCATAATTGTGAAAGCGTTGATGGTGCAGGATTTTGGGCACGAACAGACCTCTCGATGATGTCCCATAAATGCACGATGGGTTTCATGTCGGGCGATCTAGGTGGCCAGATCATTCGTTGGAATTATCCAGAATGTTCTTCAAACCAATCGCGAACAGTTGTGGCCCGGTGACATGGCGCATTGTCATCCATAAAAATCCCCATCGTTGTTTGGGTACATGAAGTCCATGAATGGCTGCAAGTGATCTCCAAGTAGCTGAACATAAGCATTTCCAGTCAATGTTCGGTCCAGTCGCACCAGAGGACCAAGTCCATGCCATGAAAAAACAGCCCACACCATTACGGAGCCACCACCAGCTTGAACAGTGCCTTGCTGACAGTTTGGGTCCATGGCTTCGTGGGGTCTGCGCCACACTCGAACCCTACCATCAGCTCTTACCAACTGAAATCGTGACTCATCGGACCAGGCCATGGTTTTCCATTCATCTAGGGACCAACCAATATGCTCACGTGCCCACGAGAGTCGCTGCAAGCGATGTCGTTCTGTCAGTAAAGGCACTCGAGTCGGTCTTCTGCTGGAATAGCCAAGAAAGCCAAATTTCTCCGCACAGTTCTAACAGACAAGTCCCTTGTACGTCCCACATTGATTTCTGCGGTTATTTGACGCAGTGTTGCTTGTCTGTTAGAATTTACGACTCTTTGCAGACGTCGCCGGTCTCGGTCGTTAAGTGCAGGCGGTCGACCACTGCGCTGTCCATGGTGGGATGTTATGCCTGAAATTTCATACTCTCGGCACACTCTTGGCACAGTGGATCTGGGAATGTTGAATTTCCTAACGATTTCCGAAATGGCATGACCCATGCGTCTAGCTCCAACTAACATTCCGCGTTCAAAGTCTGTTAATTCCCGTCGTGCGGTCATCATCGCGTCAAAACCTCTTCACATGAATAACTTGAACAGAAATGAAAGCTCTGCGAAAGCACTGCGCATTAATACCTGTTCTACGCGATGCTACTGCCATCTGAAAATTTGCATATTGCTATCCCATGACTTTTGTCACTTCAGTGTATATATTGTATGTTTGTGTGTGTGTTGAATATACAAAAGGTATCTAACTTTAGGTGGAATGCCAGGAACTTTGGCCTTGAAGCCATGTTGCTCTAGAATAGCAGAAACGTAGCAGATTCAGCGTTACCTAGGCTACTCCACGGGGTGCTCCGCTGGGCAGTCCTTTTAACATCCCGATTTGGATCCCCATGGATGGCATTTGAGAGGATTGGACACTTTTTGAAAGTCAATAGAAGTGTTTTCCGGTCTACGGATTTAACTTGCTTCTCTCTCGTACAGATATTGCTTCCTTTGTCCGGTTGCAGTGCAGTAGGTCTTCCGTGGCAAAACCTGTTTAAAGCTGAATTTGTTCAACTTAATTGTTCCCATTTCCATTATTTTGATAACCCCTGTATATATATTTTTTCTAATGCAGCTGGTAAACACTTAGACAGCTGACTTGGATGTTTTAAGGCAAGCGCCGCACCAGCGACACTCACTTAACACTACAGCTTACGTGTAGCTGGAAGATAAGCTACTGAAGCGGAGTAACGCACCCGCAGCGCACTACGATCCTATTAGACTGGGACCTACGGTTTAAAGGGGATTCGAAACACTACAAACATCCATGGCCCCGCCAGGATTAGTAAGAAACCTGTGGTATTGAGCGCCAGGGTGCTAGCCACTCAGCCATTCAGGTCCCTATATATATATATATATATATATATATTCATTATAGCCTGTTACATAATAGATATATAAATAATAACACATTTCATTTTAATAATTACTTTACATTATTAATTTAAAATTGCGAAGCATCTATTTTTAACACAATTCAGCCTCATGCTATTCCAGACAATAATTTTCGTTGTTATGAGTCGTTTCTCTGACGGCATGTCAATTCTGAAATATCGATGAAGCAAATTTATCGATGCAGATTGGGTGCCTATCGCAACAAATCACCTGAAAGCGACCAATCACGGGCCGGAGCCGAGGCGGTTTATAACCGATACCAGATTTCTAGGTAATTTGCAGTAATGGGATGATAAAATCTGAGGCTCTTGATTTAAAGTAATTGCTGCGATAATAAAACTCACGTACATAAAAATGGAAAGGCAGAGAACATATTTGAATAATGCAAACTAAATATTAGCATTAAAAGGTTGCTTTTCGAATGATTTCTTTATAAAATTAAAATATTAATGTTCTGTGATATTTGTAAATACCTTGCATTCTTTTAGTGTACAGCAAATAACGATTTTTAAAACGTATAATTATGTTAAGGGGACTTCAATAAATTATTAAATTAAACTAATAATTTAATTTAATAATTTATTGAAGTCATGCAGCATATAAAGTGAATGAAAGTGAAGTTTATGAAGTCATGCAATTTATATAACTTACTTTTCAAGCTACACAATAAAGAAAATTTATATTCAAATCTTTGTCAATCAAAACAAGATTAAATTTTTTTTAATTATATTAAATTAAATATTTATTTTAGTAATTTATCGAATTGTTACTATACTAAAATAAATATTTAATTTAATTTGATTAAAAAAAAATTTTAATCTTGTTTTAATTGACAAACATTTGAATATAAATATTCTCTATCGTGATAGCTTGAAAAGAACATAATATAAATTACTGCTTTGTTTAAAGTATGCTTAGAATGCATCCTAACCCCGCGGGTCGCCTACAAAATTATATATCCCCTATTAGATATATACCCACTATAGACATTTTTTTGGGAGTGAAACATAATGAGTTATTATTTTTGTGCTTACTACTATTCTTACATGTAAACATAGATAATATAATAATAATGATACTAAACGCACTTTGCAAAAATACGTAACACAAAAAATGAAATATAAAAAATATACAAATATAAAGGAAATAAAAAAATTAAATCATTACAAAATGCTTATTTTACTAGTGCGATATTTTTTTTTTCTCCACTCTTTCACTTAGATTTTACAAATTGATCTCAATTTGAACATCGTAAATGGTTTTGCGGTTTAGAGTCTATTATGTTTGGTCGTGTTTTGTGTTTGTTGAATTTCATTTTAGAAAAAAATGATTCGCATGTTTAAGTTAAATCAAAATCGCTAACAACTTCAACTAAGAGTCTGATTTGCTCTGCTATCAGCAGTGCTTATATAGGGAGGGTCACTGAGGTGACTTAGAATGAAACAAAGAAACTATTATATTAGTTATTCCAAAATTAGCGCGCATCATGAATTCGTAGAATATAATTTCTTTTTATTCTGCGAACTCATAACTGTAAACTCATCAATAAAACAGACACTACTTTCATATGTGAATCTGGGATTTAATATTTGTGTAAAATTCATGAAAACTATTTTTATGAATCTTATCAATAGCAAAAGAATTTTTCATTTGAAACATTTCTTCATGATCTTCACTTTCTTTGCCACTAAAATTGTTGAAAGAAGAACAAATTGTTGAAAAGGCACGATGACTTATTTTTAATTCCATTTCAAATATATTTAAAAGTGAGTCAACGTTTCATCTCAAATCAATCATTTTCAAACATTGGTTAAACTTTTCGTAACCATAAACTTTATGTTTTTTATAAAAGAATGTTCTTACTGAAGTCAACATATGTTCCGTGTAAATGCATCTCTTAAAAAATATAGAGCCCTTTTTTTAAAAAACGAAAGAAAAAATTAAATATTGATTCGTTCGCATGAAATCTATTCGTTGAGGAAACTTTTCTTCAACGTCACGTTTAAACAAGGAAATTCTTCCCACTTTTCGTGACAGTAAGTGGGAAAAAGAGTAGCGAAAACGCTTCTTTCGGGGCTCAGAATGTGTCAGTTTCCTGTCGAAATTAAATTACGCCAAACGTCTAGAAGCATCGCTGCTTCTCGGAAGACATTGCTTGACTCGCAAAATAATAAGAGATGAAAAGCAACAACGCCAGAAAAGCGAAAACAGCTTTTGATGACTTCTAAACAAAGAGCTACTACAGCAGTTCTTCGCCACAATGTTTATGAAAAACACTTTTCGTTTAATCAATCCAGAAAAGGCATTGTTACATTTAAAATCTCTCATTTCCTGAAAGTTTTGCAAATTAATGTGTGGAAGAAAAATTAGAATGCCAATTTCAACAACGCGTTTGAAAAAGCTATTTCAGAAAAAAAAAAAAAAAAATGGCGACTGCCAACGCAACGTTGCAAATCCGAAATCGTTTGGCGAAACAAATGTTGCCACCTCAACGCCATAAATACCAATTATCGCTATCCGTCATAATTACTTCGTCTCGCGCTGAACTGTAGTGAAAAGACTTGGCCTTATCAGCTCTCTGCTTCCAACTTTTAGAAAGAATGAAATAAAGAATGCTTTAATCAAAACTTCTCACCTCTTTAGTAACCTTCTATTTTTGTTTTATTCTTTATTCGAAGCTAACTTCTTTTATTCGAGAAGAGAAGACGAGATTTTTTCCTTCGGTCGCACACTTTATCTGCCACAATCAATTCTTTCTCGCTTTCATTTCGTTTTCGTGGCTTCAGGCGAGATTCTTTTCAACGTTAATCAGAAATCTCTTCTGGCGGCGTCGTTCGAAATTATTATTCCAAAAGTTTCTCTCTCTCTCTCTCTGTCTGCTTTCTTTTTTTTCTTTCTTGTTTGTGGAATGGAACAAGTAAAAACACTTGCTTGAAATTTGTAGAATGAAATGTGTTTGACTAATTTTAAAGATCTAGACAGCTTATTCCAAATAAGATCCGGAATTTTAAAAGATAAATATACCGGCGCGAAACAATGACAGACGGAAAAGAACGTTTAGAAATTTAGTGGAAAGGTACGAAAGTAATTTTAATTTAAATAAAAGATTGCCATATGTTGGGTAATCTTTCGGTTAAATTCAAATTACTTAATACAATATCGAATTATTCTACATATTGTTCGACATTCGATTTATTCAATATATTATTCGACATATTATTCGACATTCGAATTATTTGACATATTATTCGACATTCGAATTATTTGACATATTATTCGACATTCGAATTATTCGATATATTATTCGAATAAAATAGAAAAGAATTAACTAATCATTGCGTTTAAAGTATCCATTAAAATCATAACAAGTATTTCAAATTCATAAAACCATCGAAAAAGTTTTAAAGATTAACAAGATTCAGGGATTTTCACTGTCAGATTTCCAGTCATTTACTAGAAAATATTACCGGAACAATTAATTACTATCCATCCGTCATCATCTCAAAGGCCGATCCAAAACCTCAATTATGCTTTCACAGCTACATTTCCCATTCTCCCCTACCCTCTTTCAACTCCTACCCCCCATCCACTTTCCTGAGCATCTCCAGAATTCAAGGACCCCCTACCCTGTCATCATCGTGAATCTCCATCAGTGACATCATAATCATCTCCCCAACCCCCTAAAAAATCCTTCCATTCCCTCTTCTCTTGGAACACACCAAAAGTCAAAGAGCAAACGAGGGAGAAAGAGAGATAGAGAGAACAGAAAGTGCCAGCGTCAGCAGCAGAGCTTTCCGTCTTCTGCTTGTAGACGGCGCCACTGATCACACCGGAGAATAAATTAAAGGGGTCAAAATGGCCGTCCGCTGGTGGAGCCCATTTATCTTGCAGGCCGGCGTGATCCGCGACAAAGGTAATGGACTCCCCATTTCGAAAGTTGTCAAAAAGAAGAAACCTTCGAAAACGGCTAATGCAGTTGTTTTGAAGAATTCTGTTTTCTTTTTTCTATTTTTTGCGAAGACCTTTTGGTATCGAATGCCATCTTTTAAGGATTCGTTTTTAAATCGCTACTGTCGAAGATATCACATCGTGTTGTTTTTGATAGTGTTGCTTTTGGTCAATTTAGTGTTGTATATCGCCTTCTGTAGTGGACTTGGTTTGTTGACAGATAAAATGACACCAATTATTGGACACAATTTCATGTTAGCTTATCTCCTAAAAGAAATGGCAACATTGTTAATAATGTTATTTGCAATATTGAATTTCCGGACAGTTTTGTGACAGTTTACAGTTTCAGACTTATGCAATTGTTTTGAGGAATTCGGTTGGATATATTTATTCTCTCTTTTTTGCTCCTAAAAAGTAGCAAATACCTTTTGGTATGGAATTCATTTTTAAATCGGTAACTGTTGAAGACGTCACTTTACACTGAAGTGACAAAAGTCATGTGTTAGAAATATGCAAATTTTCAGATGGCAGTAGCATCGCGTGGAACAGGTATAAATGCGCAGTGCTTTCGCAGAGCTTTCATTTCTGTTCAAGTTATTCATGTGAAGAGGTTTTGACGCGATGATGACCGCACGACGGGAATTAACAGAC
This sequence comes from Caerostris extrusa, assembly GCA_021605095.1. NCBI lineage: Eukaryota > Metazoa > Arthropoda > Arachnida > Araneae > Araneidae > Caerostris > Caerostris extrusa. The sequence goes on from BPLR01018808.1 coordinate 244,704, forward strand.
TTTGAACGCGGAATGTTAGTTGGAGCTAGACGCATGGGTCATGCCATTTCGAAATCGTTAGGGAATTCAACATTCCCAGATCCACTGTGCCAAGAGTGTGCCGAGAGTATGAAATTTCAGGCATAACATCCCACCATGGACAGCGCAGTGGTCGACCGCCTGCACTTAACGACCGAGACCGGCGACGTCTGCAAAGAGTCGTAAATTCTAACAAACAAGCAACACTGCGTCAAATAACCGCAGAAATCAATGTGGGACGTACAATGGACTTGTCTGTTAGAACTGTGCGTAGAAATTTGGCTTTCTTGGGCTATTCCAGCAGAAGACCGACTCGAGTGCCTTTACTGACAGAACGACATCGCTAGCAGCGACTCTCGTGGGCACGTGAGCAAATCGGTTGGTCCCTAGATGAATGGAAAACCGTGGCCTGGTCCGATGAGTCACGATTTCAGTTGGTAAGAGCTGATGGTAGGGTTCGAGTGTGGCGCAGACCCCACGAAGCCATGGACCCAAACTGTCAGCAAGGCACTGTTCAAGCTGGTGGTGGCTCCGTAATGGTGTGGGCTGTTTTTTCATGGGATGGACTTGGTCCTCTGGTGCGACTGGACCGAACATTGACTGGAAATGCTTATGTTCAGCTACTTGGAGATCACTTGCAGCCATTCATGGACTTCATGTGCCCAAACAACGATGGGATTTTTATGGATGACAATGCGCCATGTCACCGGGCCGCAACTGTTCGCGATTGGTTTGAAGAACATTCTGGACAATTCCAACAAATGATCTGGCCACCTAGATCGCCCGACATGAATCCTATCGAGCATTTATGGGACATCATCGAGAGGTCTGTTCGTGCCCAAAATCCTGCACCATCAACGCTTTCACAATTGTGGGCGTCTATCGAGACAGCATGGCTCAATATTCCTGCAGAAGACTTCCAACGATTTGTTGAGTCCATGCCACGTCGAGATGCTGCACTTCGCCGGGGAAAGGAGGGCCGACACGATATTAAGAGGTATCCCATGGCTTTTGTCACTTCAGTGTATATATATATATAATTCGTTTCGATCGTGTTGTGTTTTGTCATTTTAGTGTCGTATATCGCCTTCTGTAGTGGACTTGAAATGAAGTTATTGGGCCCTATTTCATAGTAGCTTATCTCCTAAAAGAAATGGCAACATTTTTTATAACGTTATTTACAATATACGATTTCTGAACAGTTTCCAGCGTCAAATAGCAGCATTCCAGTGAAAAAAATTTATTTCCTTAAATCTTGAAAAAAATTAGTAGAAAAAGATTAACCCAATCTTTTCAATTCAAGTAGCTTATTTTATGAAATATATATATATATACTTTTGGGCACAGTGGTATATATATATATATATACACTACTAGACTACCACTATATATATACTACAGTGCCCAAAAAGAAAGACCAATTATTTTTTTTGTTCAAAAAATATTAATTTATATTTCCAAATTTATTTCATCGACTTCAAAGTAATCCCCTCCGGACACAATGCATTTATGCTAACTATTTTTCCAATCCTCAATGCATGCTAAATAGTCATCGGCAGGGGATGGCCTTCAAAGCTAGCGGCGATTCACGTTGAATCTCTTCAATCGAGTCAAAAGGGTGTCCCCGGAGTGATCTTTTGAGTTTAGGGAATAGCTAGAAATCACAAGGTGTGAATACGGTGGTTGTGTAACGATATGGGTTTCAGTTTTGGCGAATGTATGCAGTGTGAGCTGGTAGTGTTACGTCTATAGCTTATCTTCAAGCTACGTGCACCTCCTGGTTAGTGCTAGTGAGTAACGTCGGTGCAGAGGTTATCTTAAGACACCAAAGACAACTGTCTAAGTGTTTTCCAACTACATTAGAACAAAAAAAAAAAAAAAGTTGTTTCAATTGAAATGCATTAATTTAATGTGTATAGTTAACTAGTTTGTTAAATTATAATTTTAAAATTAAGTTATGGCCATTATTAAATTGACTGATTACATATGACCCAGAAATTTTGAAATGATTCTCTATTGTGATAATTGAAAGAAACAATTGCAACCTGATTTTATTACATATATAAAATACGCGGTGATAAAATTTAATATTAAAATCTTTTATTATGTTCGTTATTGTCAATCAACTTGTTTCATACCTAAAATTTTCAGTTTTTTAAAAATTAACTATCAAACTTTAACATAGAATCCTTTTAAAATATTCACTATGTTTAAAATATCTATTAAAATCATAATAAATTTTGTAACTAAATTTATAAATTACCAAAAAAAGTTTAAGGATTAAGAAGATTCGGGATTTTCACTGTCAGATTCCAGTCTCATACCTAAATTTTCTGATTTTAAAAATCAAATTTCAAAATGCAATTTTTTTTTAAATAATCACTGTGATTAAAATATCAATTAGAATCCTAATAAATTTTGTAACTAAGTTCTTTAAACCATCCAAAATGTTTTAAGGATTAACAAGATGCGGGATTTTCACTGCCATATTTCCAGTCATTTTCCAGAAAATATCACCGGAACAATTAATTACCACTATTCCGTCACCATCTTAAAGGCCCATCCAAAATCTGAATTATGCTTCCACAGCTACATTTCTCATTCTCTCCTACCCTCTTTCAACCCCTACCCCCTTCCACTTTTTCTGAGCATCCAAGGACCCCTACCCTGTCATCTTCGTGTATCTCCATCAGCAACATCATAATCACCCCCCAACCCCTAAAAATCCTTCCATTCCCTTCTCTCTTGGAACACACCGAAAAGTCAAAGAGCAAGCAAGAGAGACAGAGAAAGAACAGAAAGTGGCGGCGTCAGCAGCAGAGCTTTCCGTCTTTAGCGAGCAGACGGCGCCACTGAGCACACCGGAGAATAAATCACGGGGACAAAATGGCCGTCCGCTGGTGGGTCCATTTATTTTGCAGGCCGGCGTGATCCGCGACAAAGGTAATGGACTACTCCCATTTCTAAAGTTGTCAAAAAGAAGAAACCTTCGAAAACGGGAAAAGGCTTATGCAGTTTTTTTTTTTTTTTTTTTTTTTTAGCGTGTTCCTTTTTGGTATGGAATACCATCTTGTATGGATTCGCTTTTTAAATCGCTACTGTTCAAGATATCATAATTCGTTTTGATTGTGTTGTTTTTGGTCAATTTAGTGTTGTATATCGCCTTCTCTAGTGGACTTGATTTGTTGACAGCTAAAATGACACAAAGCTATTGGGCACTATTTCATAGTAGGTTATCTCCAAAGAGAAATGGCAACATTGTTTATAAAGTTATTTACAATATAGGATTTCTGGACAGTTTGCAGCGTCAAATAACAGCATTAAATTAAAGAAACACATTTTTCTTTAAATCTTGAACAAAATTAGTAGGAAAACAAATTAACACAATCTTCTCAATTCAATTCGTTTATTTATATATATAATACTATGTTCAAATAGTAAGACCAATTTTCAATTTTGAAATTTCCGGGCTTATGGGATTTCAATTTTTTTTCTTTTCTTTTTTGTGTCATTTGCTATAGAATGACATCTTTTAAGGGCTTCTGCAGTGGGCTTGGTTGGTTGACAGCTAAAAAATGACACAAAGCTATTGGACACTATTTCATGTTAGCTTAACTACTAGGAGAAATTTCAACATTGTTTTAATGTTATTTACAATATAGGATTTCCGGGAAATTTTTGTGACAGTTAAAGAAAATTTTTTTTTTTTATTCATACTTGAAAAACAAATTAGTAGAAAAAAGATTAACACAATTTTAAGGATTAATAAGAGCCGGAATTTTCTAAAACTGTCTATTAAAATCCTAATAAGTTTTGTAAATTCATAAGCTATCCAAAAAGTTTAAGGATTGACAAGATTCGAGGATTTTCACTGTCAGATTTCCAGTCATTTACCAGAAAACATTACCGGAACAATTAATTACCGGCCCATCCGTCACCCTCTTAAATGCCTATCCAAAACCTGAATTATGCTTTCACAGCTACATTTCCATTCTCCCTCTCCCTCCGTCAACCCCCCACCTCCTTCCACTCCAGAATCCGTGGACCCCAACACTGTCATCATCGTGAATCTCCATCAGCAACATCATAATCACCCCAACCCCTAAAAATCCTTCCATTCCCTCTTCTTGGAACACACCGAAAAGTCAAAGAGCAAGCAAGAGAGACAGAGAGAGAACAGAAAGTGGCGGCGTCAGCAGCAGAGCTTTCCGTCTTTAGCGAAGCAGACGGCGCCACTGAGCACACCGGAGAATAAATCACGGGGACAAAATGGCCGTCCGCTGGTGGGGCCCATTTATCTTGCAGGCCGGCGTGATCCGCGACGAAGGTGATGGATCACTCCCATTTTCAAAGTAGTCAAAAAGAAGAAACCTTCCAAACGGAAAAAGGCTTATGCAGTTTTTTGAGGAATTCAGTTGACTTTTTTTATTTATTTTCTTTTTTTGCGAATGCCTTTTGGTACGGAATACCATCTTTTAAGCATTCGCTTTTTAAATCGCTACTGTTGAAGATATCACATCGTGTTGTTTTTTGGTCAATTTAGTGTTGTATATCGCTTTCTGTAGGTCTTGGTTTGTTGACAGCTAAAATGACACCAAGTTTATTGGGCACTATTTCATGTTAGCTTACTCCCTAATAGAAATAGGGACATTGTTGATAATGCTATTTACAATATAGCATTTCCTGAGCTGTTTTGTGTACCATTCACCTTATAGCTTCAAATTCCAGTGTACTGTATAGCTTCATAGTACCTTTATAGCCATTTCAGCTATCAACAAAACCAAGTCCACTACAGAAGGCGATATACGACACTAAATTGACTAAAAACAACAAAATCAAAAAAAAACGAATTTATATATATATATATAGAATAAAAAGAGTTGAATTGAGTAGCTTGTGTTAATCTTTTTCTATTATTTATTTTTTTTTCAAATTAATGAAGAGTAAAAAAAATTTTTCACTAGAATGCTGTTATTTGAAACTGTTAGGGTATTTTTATATGTGTAATAAACTAAATTGCAATTGTTTCTTTCAGTTATCCCAGTAGAGAACAATTTCAAAATTTAATTTAAAAATACCTAAAAATTTCTAGGTCACAAGTAGCCAGTCAATTTAATAATGGAGTTATCTTAAGAATATGAAAGTTATAATCTCAAGATATGATATATATATATGAAGATTCAGTTATAATGTTATTAAGTTTAAGGTTACAACTTAATAATGAACTATGCTCATTAAATTAATGCACGTGATTTTAATTGAAACAATAGAAACGTAAAAATCATTCGTAAAAACTCAATCACAGCCTGGTTATAAAATAGTTAACTTTTATTCCAGTATCTTCGTAAAATTAATGATAAAGTTAACTGTGGGTGACAGTGGACAATGCCGATTGTAAAGCCATGCGTGGCCGGATGGTCATTTTCAGGATCACCCTACCACTCATTTGTACGGGAATTTATTTGTTACACAAATATAAAGGGAGGTCATATTTCACTGGGGAATACTACTGCGCCTGGGGGTGTAAAGTAAGACCCATTATTTTCAAAAACTCTTTATTTATTCTTCCAAATTTATTTCATCGCCTTCAAAGTCATCCCCTCCGGACTGAGCCCTCCTTTACAATTAGAAACCTTGCTGTAGATGTTGGAATTTCAAAAGCTGATCGGTCGAATCCCTTTTTTGGACCTCAAACGCGTCCGATCTCGATTGGTACCGGAAACACTGAATGCGCCAACTCCCACTGCATTGATTCTTCGGGACTTTTCGCCAAAAATGAAACCCATGTCGTTCCACAACCCCCGTATTCACACCGTGTGACCTCTGGCTATTCTCTAAACTCAAAAGTCCACTCTGGGTACACCGTTTGGAGTCGATTGAAGAGATTCAACGTGATTGGCGTGTGCTTCGATGATGGCTATCCCTGCCGATGATTTTTAGCATGCAATTGAGGATTGGGAAAAAAAGTTGGCATAAGTGCTTTGTGTCCGGAGGCGATTACTTTGAAAGTGATTAAATATATTTGGAAGAATAAATAAAGAGTTTTTGGAAAAATAACGATTGGTCTTACTTTTCGGGCACAGTAGTATGTGTCTTTCAATTTTTTCCATATTTTCGAATCGCATATTATAACTTTATTATCTGTAATAATAGAAAAAATTTGCAAACTTGAATCACTTAACTATCATTATCTATTTAACCAATGTGTACCCTTTATCATCCTAATTGTGCAGTCACCTAAGCATAATCTGGTTATTTAATTTATGTCACTTCGATAATGTGCCCTTCATTAACCTATTATTTCTTCTACGCATTAAGCACTTTGTTCTCATAGTGTGCAACAAGAAAAACAAGTCTTTGGCAGTCAGGTTTTACACATGCTAACGGCATACAGAATTTTCCTTTTTACACTCATTTCGTAAACTTGAAACTTTTTTTCTCAATATTTGAGTTAGGAACCCTTCGTAATAATCCTTCTTAATTAATAAGAATTCATTAATAAGCTTCATTAACGCTAAGCTCCTAGCTCCTAAGTTTTATGTTCTTCTAAAGTTTTATGGCATATATTTTATTCTAAATATTTCGTATATGAATTAATATGCAAGAACAAAGATGAAGGATTCATTAATGAAGAAAAAGTAAAGATTTTGGGCAATAAGAATTATTAGAAAAATAATACATTTTTATTACAGGGAGTTTATTGAAATAAATAAATGAATAGAATTTTATTCTTTCAGAAATTCATTAATATAAGTTGAGCGTAATGCTTTTCATTTTTTATCTAATATTTACTAATGAAGTTTATAAAAAGTTATAAAAATATGTCATTTAATAATTATATATTCATTTCAAACCATTAATAATACTTATTTTTAACCCAAATTGGTTGAAATTGAAATTTTGTATGCAAAAAAAAAACCTTAACATTTAATCCCAAAAAAAGAAAAATAATGTAATATGAATTTGTTTTTTAAATAATTTCATTTCAATTCTTCATTTATTGCATTTTTACATTCATTTCACACGTTCCACCAGATTCTTTCAAAAAAATATATTCAAAGAGAAATTTTGTAAGCAACTGAAAGATGATCTCATAACTAAATCTGGTGGCAAAAAGTAGCACACTATTCAAGACTGCTGGAAAATCTTTAACACTAGACCACGTAAAGAGCTGGTTGTCAACTTTTTCGATTAAGAACCTGGCACGATTGTCTTGCGGAACACCTAAACAAGATAGGTGTCCTCGCCTCGAACACTTGCCCACTATGTAGAGCCGGTACAACGAATTCAGAACATCTTTTGAAATGTCCACGACTGAACAGCGCCGACTCTGCGTCGAGGAGAAGTCTTTGTAGTTGTGTTAGGGGGCCAGGGGCCTTCATGGAATTCTAAAATAAAATGTCAGCCTCCTTTATTTTTTTACTCTCTCCCCTTTTGACTTTTTGTGATGCGTGAAATTTATTTTGATCTGCTTGTTCCAATAAAGTCATATGTTACAACGACGTTCATTTCACATTTCATTTTTTTTAAATTCATTGTCAATTTAATTAGTGTTAACTAAAACATTTTAACGTGTTGACTAAGTGTGTTAACGTTTCTTAAAGTAATATTCATAATTAATAATATAAAATTATTTTTATGTCGTCTTGTGTGTTCCAAATAAAAACAACATTCTCTCTAAAATAAGTAATTGTCTAAGCCAGTAGTGGAATTTTATATGTATTAAGGAAAAGGACTGCTTCTAGATTGATTAATCCGGAGAGAATTTCTTTGTGCAGAATTTCGTGAATAGTGACCTGAAAAAAAAGGAAGAAAAATTTCAAAATATTCTAGTTTGAAATTTCGGTGTTCGATATAACACCATCCACATACTACTGTGTCCAAGAAGTAAAACACATGGGGGTATGTTTTGAAGGTGAGGAAATAAATTTGGAAGAATAAATAAAAGAATTTTTGAAAAAAAAATAATTAGCCTTAGTTTTTGGGCACTGTAGTAAAACGCAGAATTTTGTGTGTTTACATTCAACGATGCAAAAATAAACATTCAACATTCAATTCATGTTACCTATGATAAACTTTTCGGGGCAATGATTACATATATATACGAGTTGAATTGAGAAAAATGGTGTTAACCTTTTTTCTAATAATTTTTTTTTTCAAGATTTAAGGAAAATAATAATTTTTTTTTTTTTTCAATGGAATTCTGTTATTTGAAACTGTAAACTGTCACAAAACTGTCCGGAAATCCCATATTGTAAATAACATTATGAAAACAATGTTGCCATTTCTCTTAGAGATAAGCTAACATGAAATAGTGCGTCATTTTAGCTGTCCACAAACCAAGTCCACTAACAGAAGGCGATGCACAGCCTTAAATTCACCAAAAACAACACGATCAAAACGAATGATATATATATATATATATATGAAGTGATATCTTCCACAGTAGCGATTTAAAAATTAATCCTTAAAAGATGGTATTAAGTACCAAATAGCATTCGCAAAAAGAAAAGAAGTATGCAACCGAATTTCTCAAAACAACTGCATAAGCCTTTTAATGTTCGAAAGTTTCTTCTTTTGACAACTTTACCGAAAACACTGAATGCGCCAGCTCGCACTGCATTGATTCTTCGTGACTTTTTCTCCAAAAATGAAACCCATATGTTTCCACTGCCACCGTATTCACACCGTGCGACTTCTGGCTATTACATAAACTCACCACTCGGGGACACCGTTTTGAGTCGATTGAAGAGATTCAGCGTGAATCCGCTCGCTTTGAAGGCCATCCCTGCCGATGACTCTTTTAGCATGCATTGAGGAAAAAAAAGTTCGCATGAGTGCATTGTGTCCGAGGCGATAAATTTGGAAGAATAAATAAGCAGTTTAAAAAAATAATAATTGTCCTTACTTTTTAGGAAGCGTAGTATATATATATATATATATATATTATATATATTAATAGTAAATTATTATATATTAAATTAGAAAAAATTAATAATTATATAATATATATATATATATATATATATATATTTTTTTTTTTTTCAACATTTAAGGAAGAGGAAGAAATTTTACTGGAATGTTGTTATTTGAAACTGTAAGCTGCCCCAAAACTGTCCGCAAATCCCATATTGTAAAATAGCATTTCAAACAATGTCGCCATTTCTTTGAGGAGATAAGCTAACATGAAATGGTGCCCAATAACTGGGGTCATTTTAGCTGTCAACAAACCAAGTCCACTACAGATATAAATTGGCACACTAAACGGCAAGACTAAGTTGACCAAAAAAACACGATCAAAACGAATTATATATATAACTAAAGTGATATCTTCAGCAGTAGCGATTTAAAAGCGAATTCTTAAAAGATGTTATTCCATACCAAAAGTCTCTCACAAAAAAAGAAAAAAAAAAAAAGAAGATAAAGAAAACCGAATTCCTCAAAACAACTGCAAAGCCTTTTCCCGTTTCGACGGTTTCTTCATTTGACAACTTTCGAAATGAGAGTAGTCCATTACCTTTGTCAGATCACGCCGGCCTGCAAGATAAATTGCCCCACTACGCGACAGACATTTTGTCCCCTTTGATTTATTCTCCGGTGTGCTCAGTGGCGCCGTCTACTCGCAAAGGTCTGAAAGCTCTTGGTGCTGACGCCGGCACTTTCTGTTCTCTCCATCTCTCTCCTTCTCTCCGCTTGCTCTGACTTTCAAGAGTAGAGGGAGGAATGAAAAGGATTTTTAGGAGTTTGGGCGATGATTATGATGTTGCTGATGGAGATTCACGATGGTGACAGGGTAGGGGGTCCTTGGATGCTCAGGAAAGTGGAAGGGGTGTAGGGGTTGAAAGAGGGTTGGGGGCAGAATGGAAATGTAGCTGTGAAAGCATAATTCAGGTTTGGAAGGGCCTTTAAGAGGGTGACGGATGGGCCAGTAATTAATTGTCCCGGTAATATTTTCTGGTAAATGACTGAATCTGACAGTGAAAATCCCTGAATCTTATTAATCCTTAAACTTTTGGATAGTTTATGAATTTGCAAAACTTATTAGGATTTGAATAGATATAAGTATAATCATAATATTAGGATTTTAATAGATGTAATAGATATAAGTTAATTAACAGGTGAATTGACAATAACGAACATGATAAAAGGTTTTTAATATTAAATTTTATCATAGGGTATTTTTAATAGATGTAATAAACTACATTGCAATTGTTTCTATCCATTATCACAATAGAGAGAAAATTTCATCATAATATTTACAAATTCAATTTTACCACAATATTCAAAATTTAATTTTTAAAATTTCTCAAAATTTCAAAATCATAAAGTAATCAGTCAATTTAATAATAATCGTAACTTAATTTTAAGATTATAACTTAATAATGAACTGGATAACTATACACATTAAATTAATGCACGTTATTTCAATTGAAACAATAGAAATGTAAAAGCCATTCGTAAAAACTCAATCAGAGCTTTGATTATAAAAATGTAAACTTTTATTTTAGTATCTTCGTAAAATTAATGAGAAAGTAAACGTTTTGGATTTAACAAAAAATGCAAAATTTTGTTGCTCATTAAGTAGTGACATTTGACCCTTGACCTCAACGTTCACTCAACTTCTAAGTGATTGGGTTTTTTGTTTCCTGTACAACATAAAGTGGTAATATGTTGTTCTAATACAGCTGGCACTACAGACAGTTAATATTTATGTCACAAGCAAGAGCTGCACTGCTGTTACTCATTGAGCACTATCCAGGGGGCACGTGTAGCTAGGATACGGACGCGTGCAACGTCCTTTTTCTTCTTTTAACGTACAAAGTCAACGTGAAAAATTGGATCCATTTGAAATAACAGAGCTGCCTTTTAATACAGATTTATTTCATATTGGAATTTTTATATGCAATACAGGAGTAAAAAAACGGCAATTTTTTAAAGTACTAATTCATTTATATGTAATTCTTAATTAAATGCTTTTTGTATACTACCGTGCCCAAAAAGAAAGACCCATTTTCAATTTAAAATTCCCGAGGATTATGGAATTTCTATTTTTTTTTTTTTCAGATTTCTGGCCTCGACATCCGTGTGGAATTTGACGTCAAAATATTCATTAGTGTTTGAGTTACGCTTGGCTTTGAGAGTCATAAAGATTAGAAAATTTAAATTCGAATGCATCGAAATTGATTCTTTAATTCGAAAGTTCGATATTTATTTTGAATCAAAGCAAATCGCCTTATTTGCTTTTTGTTTTCGTTATATTTCGAAAACTGACTCTAAATCTCTTGATTAATTAGTTTAATTAAACAACTTGCGCATCTCCGAGTTGAGTTGACACTTTATTTCTTGCCCCCCCCAAAAAAAGAACAAATAAGTTCTTGTTCAACGTACATCATTAATCCTCTGTCTAAATCTAACAAGGCCTTCGAGAAAAACATCTAACGCAGCATTTGCACGACTTTTTATTTATTTTTATCCTTTTTTTTTTTATTTACTCATGAAATCGGAAAAGTGGAGAGAAAAAGAAAATCAAAAAATAAATAAAAGGGGAAAAAATTCGAACTCGATACAATAGCGGTGTTTGGACGAATTTATCTGTTCTGTGTTAGTTGTCATTGATTGCCTGGGAACGGAAGAAAAACGACATCCACTAACGCCATCTGGTGAACAAAGAACCTTAATTCGGAAACATCCCTCCGCGTAAAGAAACACCCTGGAGTCGTTTCACCTTTGGTGGACTAACAGTTCTATATCTTTTGTCCAAATAGTCAATTGGGAAACTGCCACGGAATTCCTGAGCCTTTGTTGGAAGATTTTTTAAGGCACTTTTTACCTTTTTTCTTTCTTTTTTTCTTTTATGTTCCTGGTACTAGCACTCTCTGATAAACAGGGCAGAATGGGGCATTTAGTAGAAAGGAATTCTCGGTACTTTGACTGTAATTTTGCTCCTTTTTCTCCCTTAACGTAGAAAGCCGACGTGAAAAATCGGGTCCATTTAACATAACGGAACTGTCTTTTAATACAGATTTCGTTCACTTTGGAATTTTGTATGCAATGCAGGCAGTTTTTTAAATACTAATTCATTTATATGTAATTCTTAAATAAATGTTTTGTATATTTTTATGGGAAAGTATTAATAATAATTAGTATTCTTTTTGGCCAATCATTATGAGTCAAACGGTACTCACTATTATTGCTTTTAAAATTCTAAATTGAATGCATTGAAATAGGATTCTTTCAATTCGAAAGTTCGATATTTAATTCGATAATTATTCTTTTAATTAGAAAGTTCGATATTTAATTCGATAATTATTCTTTAATTCGAAAGTTCGATATTTCAATTCGATAATTATTCTTTTAATTCGATAATTATTCTTTTTAATTCGAGAATTTTTCTTTTAATTCGAAAGTTGTATTGATAATCATTGAGAAAATTAGTTCAATGTTATAGGTCTACTTAACTAACACGAACGAAATGCATACATACTTTTTTTTTGTGTGGTATCAGTAACATTTAGTTAAAGGATCCACATCTTAATACAAGTCATGGAGATTTATTTTTGAAAATTTAAATTGAATGCATCGAAATTGATTCTTTTGATTCGAAAGTTCGATATTTATCTGAATCAAATTAACTCTGAATATTTGCTTCTTTTTGTTTTATTTCAAGAACCGACTCTAAATCTCGTGTAATTAGTTTAATTAAACAACTTGCGCATCTCCGAGTTGAGTTGACACTTTATTTCTTGGGCCCCGAACAAAAAACAAAAGCAAAAAAAAACAAAAAGGCAACAAATAAGTCTTGTTCAACGTGCATCATTAATTCTCTCTCTAAATCTAAACCAAGCCTTCGAGAAAACATCTAAAGCAACACTTGCGACTTTTATTTATTTATTTTTATCTTTTATTTACTCCGTGAAATCGGAAAAGTGGCGAGAAAAATAAATAAAAAGGGAAAAAATTCGAACTCGACACAATAGCGGTGTTTGGACAATTTATCTGTTCTTGTGTTAGTTGTCATTGATTGGATGGCAACGGAAGACAAACGGCATCCACTAACGCCATCTGGTGGACAAGAAGTTCTCATCGTCGCCTGCAATTCAGAAACACCATGTAAAGAAAACCCAGAAGTCGTTTCACCATTGGTGGACTACGAGTTCTATATCTTTGTCCAAACAGCCAATTGGGAAACTGCCACACTTCCTGGACCTTTTGGAAGATTTTAAAGGCACTGTTTCTTTTTTTCTTTTATGTTCCGGTACTAGACACTCTCTCTGATATGGGCTGAATACGATTATTTAGTAGAAAAAAATTCTCCGGTATTTTGACTGTAATTTTCCTCCTTTTTCTTCCTTAACGTACAAAGTCGACGTGAAAAAGTGGGTCCATTTAACTTAACAGAACTGCCTTTTAATACGGTTCATTCATGTTGAAATTTTGCATGCAATACAGGCAATTTTTTTAAATACTAATTCATTTATAAGAGTAGCTTTTGTATATTTTATGGACACTACTATAATAATACTAGTACTAATAATAATTAGTACATTTGTACGTTATAATCATTATTAGTCAATAAGAAATCATCATCATTACTTTTAAAAATTTTATACGAAGTTCGAATTCGTCTAATATATTTTTAAGATTTTATATTTATATTATTTACTGTGTTCAAAAATACTCAATTTCAATTTGAAATTTCCAAGCTCATGGAACTTCACATTTTCTTTTTTTTTTTCAGGTTGCTGGCACTGTCCTTGACATCTGCGTAAAATTTGACGTCGAAATATTCATTAGTGTTTGGCGAGTTATTAATGTGTTATTTCACAAGCGGCGGTGTGAAATGCGCGCACAATACGTAGAAAAGAA